>WNWU01019092.1:0-32033 GCA_012654045.1 Ptyas mucosa | reverse complement strand
GAGAAGAGAAGAGAAGAGAAGAGAAGAGAAGAGAAGAGAAGAGAAGAGAAGAGAGGGGGGGGAGAGGAGAGGGAAACTAATGTGCAGGGTCAGGAATTGAATCTTAGCTTTGGCCACCAAGGGAAGTTCCAGGTGTGGTCCTAAGAGATTGGCCAGCCTTTATTAAACCGGTTGGAGTTTCTGGCCATTTGGCCAATGAAGCCTGTGATCCTCCTGAAAAGGGGTGGGTTGAAAGATCTACTCTAGTCCAGCAAGCCAAGCAGATTCTTAGGTATATTCATTCCACCGATCTTTGGCCTCAGTTGGACTTCAGTTTCTGGAAGTTGGTTTTAATCAGTGAAAGCTCAACTGTCATGGCATTTTCCAGGCAGTTTTCTGAGGGGCGGGATGAACAGGGTTCAATGGACTAGAGGGGTGGGATCTGTTCCAGGTGGAGTCTGGAGAGGGAATGCTAAGGAAGATCAGCTGTCCCAAGAGCTCCCTCTAAACAGCACAAACACTTTGGGGGATTCCCCTGGAATCCGATTTCCGGTTCATTTGCAAACTCATCTTTGTTGCATAATTCTGCACCGCGTGTCTCTGAGGCTTTGCAGCTGGACAAACGCGGCAGCCATGTTGGTGAAATTTCCCATGTATTTATGCATTATTATAGCTTGACAGTCAGGAATAATTCTGTCTCTTCCTTTTCATCCTGCATTTCCTCTTTTGAATCTTACTTTTTTTTTTAATATAAAAAAGGCACGGTGGAAAGAAAGACTGAATTAAACCCTACTTAGGCTGACGCTGCTTCAAATAACTCCCGAGCGCTTAGATCTTTTTCTCCCTCTTCTTGTCTACGGAGACTTGGCAGCCTGAGAACCCCTTGGGTCTTCAAAGGTAGATTGGGGCGGCCTTTGATGTTTTCACCTACAGTACAAAACTGTCACTGCGCAACTCGTGTGTAATTTCACATTGCATGTGAAGGATTCACTAAAAAGGTTAATTTCAAAGCGTGCCGAGTTTGACGCCATTAAAATCCTTTTCAGGAACGTTAGCAGGAAGCCATTTGTCGAAAAAGAGGTTAGAGCAACCCCAACTTCTGCCCACTCCTAGCCTATCCTGCCCCTTGAGGTCCACCATATAGTGTTGGCATCCATGGCCCCAGAAGTGGGCAGCACCACTGTCCCTTGGGGAGAAGCTCCAGGAGTTTTAAGGATACCTGGATGGATAACATGGACATCTGTAATCTCTCCTTTCACACCGTCCAGGCAAATCTTTGGCCATGTCCACTTTGATGGCCACCAAGAGGAAGCCAGTGGGTTGCATTTGTAAGACCACCACCCAATTTCTGTACCTCTAGCTCAAAGGCATCGGACAGGGCAGCTATGCAGTCCCGTCTTTCCTTTCCTTTCCTTTCCTATCCTTTCCTATCCTATCCTATCCTATCCTATCCTATCCTATCCTATCCTATCCTATCCTATCCTATTGAAGTTTCTCCTCAAGGTCAACACTCAAGAGTAGAAGATAACTTGTGTTGAGGCTGTAGTATCCAGATTTGTTGTCTATTGACCAGGAATTCTTGAAGCCACAGTTTGCAGAGGCTGTTTTTACCTCCACTATCAGCCACTGAAAGAGCTGTTCCTTTGTCCCGTGGCTGTTCACGTGGAAGAGGAAGTGGTAGCTTTTCCTCTGGTGCATCCATGGATAAAGCTGTTTTCCCACAGCTCCTTTTCAGGAATTGCAACTCGGACCGTGGCCTGTTCCTGTCACCAGAGTGTGAATAGCAATTGACAATGCTTAAGCCACATTCTTTCAGATTTTCCAGCCCTGGCTGGATGGAACACGCTTGTCACATTCCATTTCATTTTCTTTCACATTTAAGTCCCTTGCTGGCCCAAAATAATCTTCACACATTTCCCATAGTCTTGCATTTTCCTCTCCTAAAATAGCAGACTCGGGTTCCCCATTTCTCCCCCAATTAAAACTTGTGGAGTTTGCACAAAAGGACCTCTCATAAGTCAGACTTCCTAATAGTTGGAAGCTATTGCGGTTAAATATGGAGCGATGAGATCTTAAAACTGATTGGTGAGGTAATCAAGGTTTGGGTTTGTGGAGCAGACAGTCTGGAGTGATGAATTGGCTTCCTTTGTAGCTTCTTCTCACATGAGATGAGGAATTGGGTGTTCTCCTGATGCACTGATTTCCTGCACCATTGGCCACCGGTGTCTACATTGACTGTGGTTGTTAAGAGTCATGAAATCTCAAAATGTGGAGTCCCCGACTTCTTTGTTCCCTATCCTAGCAGAGTAAAATTAGCTTCCGCGGAGTATGAGCTCATGATAGCTTGGTATCAAAGGTGATGATTTGGACGTTAGGAATCTGAGCGCTTCTCCTATGGGGACTGGACAGTGGCCTCATCCAATCTTGCATTCTGTCCCCCAGCTGCTGGATCCAGACCCTCTTCAGTCCTTGGTCATGCCTTCTACTTTGTCCCTCTGTCCAGCTGTTGGTCTTTCAGCGAGGTTCACACAACACTTAAGTCATAGTGTGGTAGGTTTGGCAGACCTAGATATTGCCAGTTGGTGGCTTAAACCAAGAGTAAGCAAACCATGGCCAAATGTGACGTGTGGACATAGTCTTCATCTGCTTCTCTGTATCCTCTCCATGTTAAACACCAGAGTCTTCTGCTTTCAGGAAGACAGAGGTTCTCCTTGATTAGTCCTTGGTATTCTTTCTTGACTCATTTGTACTCACCAGGAGAGGGCTTCTTCATACATCTTTCAGTGCAATTGTCTCCTCGTGGGCACTTTTTACCATATCAGCAATCGCTGAAAGGCCACCCATGGAGATCAATTCAGTGGAATTTGTGGAATTCAGCCATTTGAAGGCTGAATGGATAAACCAGCCAGACTTGGGTGGGTGAGGAGGTTCCTTCGAATCGATAGCTGTAAACGGGAAGCCAAAGGAAGCTAGGAAAACAGAACGTAGAGTGGGGGGCTTTGGCTTATTAAGGAGGGGCTATCATTGTTCCCTTTCAACGGCTCCAGTGCTGAAGTTCGGATTCTGCAGAGGTATCAGCCAATGAAACTGATTAATTGGTGAAAAGAGTGGGATGATGAATCAGGTGGCAAATTCTTTCGTGGGTCAGTAGCTGTTGATACGAACTACGGTCGAAAGCCGCTCCGTGCACCAGCCAGTTGGATAGGATTCTTTGACATATTGTCTTCTTATTTGATCCTGGGCTTTTAATAAAGCTTCCCGTGCCAGGTGGGCATTGAGCTGGTGCTGGCCACTGTGCCCCTAGTCCTGGCCACTGCAGGTAGCTGTCTGCATGGCAGCAATGGGATAGAACATGTCTGATTTGAATTCCAGGAGTAATCAGAGGAGATAATTTTGTACTCAATCAATCACTGTCAGATGGGTATCAGCCAATTGGTCATGATATCAGTCACTGTCCTGGCAAGTTTGGTCCAGGAAAGGTGTGTCTGGCTGATGGGAGAAGTGGCTTTACCATTCACAGTGGAAAAGGTGGTTGAGTTTTGTTTTTCTTTCCAGGAATGCCAGGCAACTTTGCAAAATGAGGCAAGGAGGTCTCTAAGAGGAGGCCGAACAGGTGTCCTTCAAGGAGGGTTTGATTGGTTGGACTAGATCAGGGATTCCCAACCTTGGCAACTTTAAGGCGCATGGACGTCAACTCTCAGAATTCACCAGCCAGCATGGCTAACTGTGGAGTCCTGGGAGTTTTACATCCATGCACCTTAAAGTTGCCAAGGTTGGGAAACCCTGGATTAGATAGTCCTAACCACACAATTCTCTTCTGTGGGGAGGCAAAGGGGACTTTTTTGGGCAACCAAGGGCGCACTCCACCTTCAGATCACTTTCACACATGCAGAGAATTCATACCCTTATTTTGGATTCATAGGTTTGGCCAAGCCACGAGGCAAGGTCTTTGGGTATGACTCAGTGGATTGGATGGACTGCAGACTCTGCTTGGTAGAACAAGGATTGGGGGTTTGGGGTGAGACCAGTCATTGTTAACTTACGTTGTAAGCCATGTTGGAACCACGGGGTGTGATAGCCCCATTTCTGGATTGCAGGCAGGATTCTGCAGAAAGCAGCAGGGCATTGTAGTAGCTGATTCAATGCGTCTCTTTTGGTTCACATCTTTGCGCCTTCTGACATTGCATTTCCCTGTCCTTGCTCGCCTCTTCTTGGGTGACGTCACCCAGGACCATCCTGGACGGTCTGTTTAGAACGGCAGTTTCTTCAGCCCAGCAGCCTAAATCTACCATCTTCTCCCAGCTGCTTGTTTTCATAGGTTATATAATCCAGTTCTGGGTGCGCATTGTTAAAACTTTCAACTCTCCCAGCTCTGCCTTTTTCTGAGAAAGTATTACGTTCGGCCTTTCCCTGCACAAAGGACCTTCCGTAGAACCATCCCTGATGCAGCAGCTTTCAACAGAGATTTATGCCCTTTCTTGACACGCACGCGAAAAGGAATGTTTTTTTTAAAAAAATGTTCCCTCAGGCCTCTAACTTATTTTGACTTCTAAGCTTAACTCACGTTACAAAGACACCCCAGGCAAACGACGGGCTCCGAACTGATGTATGTGGACTGGGAGAAAAACGACAGCTTGCTGGCACCTCTCTCACCGCCCTGGATCTGACTGAACATCCTTCAAGCCCACAGGACTCGGCGAAGTCGAAGCGGGAAGAAGAACTGGACAATGCCGACCCAGCAGAGGTGGGATTCTTTAGGTAGCTTTTGGCACCTGCAGCTGGCTTTTTGTGACTGGATAGGGGCCAGAAATAGTTCAGTGGCTGTTTTGAACAGGACCTTTGAGAGGATTTCCCCAAGAACAGCAGCCCATGGTTGTTCTTAGGGTGCCAAGCGCCAGGTAACTCTTTATTTCTTGGTGAGGCTGGAGGAGTTGCCTCCTATGAAAGCCAACTGGAGGACCGAACATCCTTCTTTCCTCTTAAACAAGTTTCTGGAATTAAAGCATGGCTGCCAGTTGCCCTGCCTCCAACTCAGGGGCAGCAATGAACCTGCTTTGCATGGAGGAAGCTGCCTAGATGATCATCTCCAGACCCAACAGTTTCCTCCCGTGACCCTCTTAGGTGGATCGGACTTCAGTTCTCAGAATGGCTGCTTTTTGAGGTCTGTGGCTGCACTAGCCAGGAACCCGCAAGATGTAATCTATCCAATCTGAAGGGTGCCAGGCAGGAGAGAACTCGGGGACCTTAGCTAAGATTGTCTGCTGCTTCCTGAGCCAGAGATAGGAAGACTTGCAACTCAGAAGGTCTGCAGAACATCAGGCTGGAAAATTCTTTCCGTGCTTCAGAGCAACCTTCTACCGTCTTGGCTGTTCCTTTACACCTTGGCGATGCCTAAAAGTCTCCCTCTCTCTTTTTTTTTGCAGGCTCAATGAAGCCTTTCCTATTTCTGCCTAACGGTTCAGGCTTTGCCATTACTTGTTTGGGCCTTGCTGACAAAACACAACAAGAGGTGTTGAAGCCAAGTGGCTTCCTCACACGGTATGGTCGAAGTGAAGGAGTCAGGGAAAAAGAGGTTTATGGCTCTATAAAAATGCTTTGTGGGACGGATTGGTCCCCAGGTCATCAGTGGGCCTTCTCAGCTTCACACTACTGGTTGGCATCCACTGCTAGGAAGGTTAATTGCCCAGAAAAACGTTGCAGTGCTGGATTATGTTGGGTGAAAGATGGTTGAGAGGCCTCTCTGAAGGATACCGACCAGGGAGCGGTGGGGTTCTCTTCATATCCACACCATTAACTCCAAGCATTCTTTGTGGCCACAGTGAGATGAGATACAAGGGACCTGTCCTTTTACAAACGTGTGTGTCTTTTCCCTGACACGGAAAAAATATTTGCTTAGGATGAAATGATCGGCTGCTGAACTGTGTCTCTTCTGCTCTTTGAAGCTGCTTTCCCTGCTTCAACCGAGGGCCTGGATGTTCAAGGAACATTCACACCAGCAGTTGTGGAATAAGTATTGAGGGCACGAGCCCTTTTTTGGGGTGTGGAGAAGGGAAGGATAGAGTGTTCAGATGCCAAGGTGGAAGCAGTCACACCTATACTTCTGAAATGACATATTGATCATCCTTAGTGGACGGAGGTCATCCCTAAACCCAAACTACTCACTCCCAACAGGCAGCTCTGCCATTCCTGTGAAGTAATGAGGACCACAAAGTCTTCTGAAAATTGACGAACTCTGTGCTCCAATCATGGTGGGCAGAAATCCTTGGGTCTGAATCTACAGTCTAGTCAAACCGGTCTTTAGACTGGACATCTTGCATTTTAAGTTTGTTTTTCTTTTCTTTGGGGTCTGTGCCTGTACTTCGTTTGATACACAGAGGGATAGAATCAAGGTCACGTGAAGTGTTAATACCACTTTATAAGGCCTTGGTAAGGCCACACTTGGAATCCTGCATTCAGTTTTGGTCGCCATGATGTAAAAAGGATGTGGAGGCTCTAGAAAGAGTGCAGAGAAGAGCAATAAAGAGGATTAGGGGGCTGGAGGCTAAAACATAGGAAGAACGGTTGCAGGAACTGAATATGGCTAGTTTAAGGAAAAGAAGGACCAGGGGAGACATGATAGCAGCGTTCCAATATCTCAGGGGCTGCCACAAAGAAGAGGGAGTCATGCTATTCTCCAAAGCACCTGAGGGCAGGACAAGAAGCAATGGGTGGAAACTCATCAAGGAGAGAAGCAATTTAGAACTAAGGAGAAATTTCCTGACAGAACAATTAATCCGTGGAACGACTTGCCTCCAGAAGTTGTGAATGCTCCAACACTGGACGTTTTTAAGAAGAGGTTGGATAACCATTTGTCTAAAATGGTGTAGGGTTTCTTGCCTAAGCAGGGGGTTGGACTAGAAGACCTCCAAGGTCCCTTCCAACTCTGTTATTCTATTCTATTTTAGGCGGTGGCAATGTCTACTGATTTCAGGAACTCTGAATGGGCCTGTCTGTGAAGTTCACAGCAGTTTCACAATGGAGACTTCACTTTCTCTGGGCAGAACAGGTTCCTCTTCCCCAAAATAATAATTCTTCTGAACAATCTTCTGCGGCCTGCCAATCATTCGCCATCAACGTTGGGTTGTCTCTGCTATCAATATAGATGGCATCCCAGTGGGACTTTGAGGAGGGGGATGCCACTCTGGAAGAGGGTTCTGAGGGTTGCCATGTGTGGGCCGAGGACCTTTGGATGGGAGCTACGATGGCCATGAAAACACTGGAGCCTGGCCACGTGTCATAGGAGATTTGTGGAAATGGGAAGCACCCTCTTATGAGGGACTCTCGTGTTTTTTCCGGGCAACCTGCTGTTGGGTGTTGGAACTACCAATAAAGAAGAATATTTGTAGCTCAGGGTTGAACTGTGGGGTCTCTGAGCTTGATTGTTTTTTAGCAGACATTTCATTACCCGACTAGGTAACATCATCAGTGCCAGTGATCAGTGCTAGATGGAGACTGCCACGGGCCCTCCAGCCTCCTTATGTGCACACAGAGCTGAGCACGGCCGATCTCTGTGCAGGCTTCCGGCCCTTCTAAGTCATGCAAGCTCTTTGTGGCTGACAGCATCAGAAACACATTGGGTTTCCTGGGCACCCGGGGGCCATTTTTAAAATTCAGGGACCCCTGAAGTGCCTCTGTCTCAGAGCCCTCCCTTTTGAGGTAGGGTGGCTGCTTTAATATTTACAGATAGACATACTAATTCTCTTGATGACGGTAATTAATGTGCTGCTTATATCCTATTATGTGGTGATTTAGCGAGCTGGAGGGTAACTTGCGGATCTGCCGCTCTTCTTAAATGCCGCATGAAGCTGAGACACGGGAGAAGAATGCAGAAAATAGAGCATAAAAAATTCATGCTTTACTAACGAGAAGCTTTCAGATTAAAAAAAATCCCCACTCATAATAAATAGATGTTATGAAAACAACAGCGAGATTGCAGTCCCCTTTCTTTTTTCTTTTCTTTTTCTTTTTTTAAAAATCACATTTTAATTGACAGTTAAGTTCACTTTGATGTTCCTTCTTCCTGATTTTGTTGAAGTATTTTTTGCTTTCCTTTCATGAACTCAGACACCCTTAAGAGAGGGGCCCCATTTCTGTGCAGGGTGAGGGAGAACACGTTAACATTGGCTGCTGCTGAGCCTTTGCCCTCAGGGGTCTTTGGGCAAAGGAAGGCAGAGCAGGAGGGGGATCTCCCAGAGTGCCAGTCCCTTCTCAGCCCCACAATCCCCAGACAGAACAAGAGAAGATAGACCAGGGGTCAGCAAACTTCAACACTCAAAGAGCCACAAAGGTCCTGACCGGAAGCCCCCGTTCAATTCTGGAGCCGACTGGAAGTCGGTTCCACCACCATAGAGTCTCCTCCTAGCATGGCATCTTTTTTCCTCTACCTGTCCTAACCGAAATCCCTATCAGTTGTGGAGCCGATCAGCAACAGGGAGCTGAGCAGAGGGATGAAAGAGCCACATGTGGCTCCAGAGCTGCAGGTTGCTGACCCCTGAGATAGACCATAAATGTTTTGAGAACTTCACATGTTCTCCTAAACCCATCTGAGACTAAGCCGGAGGGTCTCCTTGGATCAGATTTTAAGAGGAACTAGAGACGTTTTCAAGGCCTTCCAAGATCTGTATAGCAACCAAGGGATGGACAGCAGTCTCAAGACCATGGAATTCAGCCAACCCACTCCCAACCCACTCCCAAACTCAGGGCAAGGACCAAGACGAAAGCACCCCAAGAGTTGGTTCTCCAGCCTTTCCATGAGGACATCCAATGAAGGAAAGCCCAGCATCTCTCTGGGTCCATCTGTCTACTTTGAGGACATTGAAGAAGCCAGAGAGGAAAAATTATTTCTAGATTAAAAAACAGCAGAAGGAGGGAATTCTGGCCAAGGACAGAAGCGATGGGCCTTTCCAACGTACACCAATCAAGGCCGAAGAATCGCTGATGGTGCAGAATCCAGAAGTTCCCGATGCTCTACATAGGTCCACCAGGAATATGTGCATCTGGCTAGCCTGTACATCACACGGCTCTTCCTGCCCTGAGGTTTCAGGAGCAGAAGGGAGAGGGAAGTACATCAAAAACCTGAGAGGTCTTAGCTGCAAGATCACCATCCCAACTGAATTTCCCTGACTGCCCTGTGCTTTTATTTTAGTTTCCAAGGCAGATTAATTTTTTTCCTCTGCCAAGATGTGCTGTCAATAAGATAAAGCCAGCAGCATAACCAGTAATTTAAATAATGGAATAAAATGTCAGTGGAAGGTTGACATTCTCCGCTGCAGCTGAACTGGTTGAGAAGTTTCACTTAAAATGCGTGGCTCCTTCACTCTCCTGACCCCGTTCCTTTACCATCCAGGATCTAGGAAGAGCTGGGGATGATACTCCAAAGGTCATGTGGAGATTTTGGAGGCTTACAAGATCCGTGCATGCAGGGATTCAGAATGTTTGAATCCCCCCATGATGGCTTTGCATTGCATTCAGACCAGAAGATCGTGGCTTGTTGTATATTCATGGACACAGAAGCTTCATTCAGTTGTCGTGTTTCAGGACTGGCTACTTTGGATAGAGAGATCCATTAGGGAGGGAGATGCTGGTTTGGTGTGTGGTGGTCATGCAGAATGCAAAAGGAGGAGAAGTCAGAATGAACCCAGATGAAATGGGTTGTGCCTCCGGTACTCCCAAAAAATTAACCACAAAGAAGAGGGGCTCAACCTAGTCTCCAAAGCACCTGGACAAGAAGCCACGGATTGAATCTAAACAAGGAGAAAAGCAACCTTAGAACTAAAGAAAAATTTCCTGACAGCGAGAACTATCAACCAGTGGATTGGTTTGCCTCCAGAACTTGTGGGCGCCTCATTACTGGAGGCTTTTAAGAAGAGATTGGACAGCCATTTATCTGAAATGGTATAGGGTCTCTTGCTTGAGCAGGGGGTTGGACTAGAAGACCTCCAAGGTCCCTTCCAACTCTTGTTATTCTGCTATAATGCTGAAATATTGGAAAGCAGGAAGAGCAAATATCATAAAATCTTGTGAATGGAGAAGAAAACCATCTTGGTAAGATCAGAAGACTGCTCGGCTGTGGACTTTAGCAGCAAGTGGTGCAGATACAGGGGTTACGTACCCCAGAAATGCCTTAAGATAGCAGCATTCATTCCTATGGTTTTTGCACCTTTGAAGCTTCCTGCAGTGCTCAAAATTAAATTGGTGCGATCCCTACTGTGGTTTCCATTGAACCAAGTTAATAATATAATGGGTTTATTGTTAAACACAACACCCAGGAGGACATGCTGGGTCTCATCCCATAATTTGTCTCTCAACTGCTGGTTTATGGCAGGACGGTTTGACTTCAGTCTCTGAGTTCTGTGGTCTAATTTGAGATGGAATCTTTTTCTTTGGAGACTTTTAAATCTTGGATCGTATCTGAAAAATACTAAACTTGCAAGTCTTCACTTCTTTCAAAAAGAAAAAAGATGGCAGACCATTGGCTGGTTTATTGCCCTCCGACCTACTGTGGCAGCTCTGATTCCCTACAGTGATGCGGCATGGGGATCAATTCCTAGAGGATGGGGCTCAAAATTATCTGGGATATTACACGAATCTCCTGAAGGTTCCCCCACCGTACACAGAAGGTCTGACTAGGGGGTGTTTTGTTTCTGTGTGCTTTGCCTAGAGAAAATGTACACAGCTAAACATGCATTTGAATGTCATCAGTTAAGGCAGAAGTTGGAGAGCTCCTAGTTCAACCAAAGCAATATTGGCATCATTAAGAAGTTTCATGCTCCCCATTTCCTTATGAAGAGCCTTTCCATCGCTGGAGGAAAGAAGGAGCCTCCCCATTCAGCTTCGAAAGCACTCAAATGTGCCATTTTTGACACACGAGGGCAGAGCTGTCTGTGTATACACACGTGTGTACCTGTGTGTAAGTAAAAAAGGGCCTTCCCCCAAAGTTGTTCTATCATCTCAAGGTGGAAGCCACCGAGATGCTGGCAGCCGGTTCCTGAATGGTTTGGGAAGATCTTCTGCCATACCTGAGACAACATCGCATATATCCGAGGTGTGCTGTGTTCCATTTGTGAGAAACAGACGGAATTGTCTAGAACATCCATATTTGTCAAGGAAGCAAGTACATCACATCAGCTGTGTCAGTGGAGGAGGAGGAGGAGGAGGAGGAGGATGAGAAAGAGGTAGCCCAGAGTCATTACTCTTGCTCGTTTGACTTTCACTTCTCCCTTGTTTTCTCCTCCCCCTCCTCTCCTCCCCCCTCCCCCCTCCCCCCCTCCTCCTCTTGTCTGGAAAGCTGGCAAAGCTCCTATCCCCTCAAGAAGGATGCTTTGGGGACAGGCTGGTGTCCACCAATGGCTTTTAATACCCATGCTTCATTATAGCACTTGCCTTTCTTTTCCCTACTAACAGGGCTTACAAAAATCTACCCCCCCCCCACCCCTTTCTGCTATGTAACTATTTTCTTTCTCCAAACACCAGGATGACGAAGCCCTCGTCAGGAACACCATTCTCTCAAAGCAGGCTCAACTCTGGAGGATTTCTTAGACGGCTCATCCCTGCCGTTTTCTCGGTAGCAATGCAGGCATAGTTAGCCACTGCTTTCTCTCGGGAAGTTTTTTTTTCTTTCTAAAAACTTCCCTGTCTATTTATAGCCCTGGCATTCTCTGGTGGTCTTCCACCGGAGGCTCCAACTAGGCCTGCTTCTGTTTAGTTGCTCCCGAGCAGCCAAGGTTGGCTCGCTGCTGCCATCTGCCGAGGAATCCCAGAAACTCTTGGGCTTATTTGTTTAAGTTTTGGCCAAGGGGGAAACTGGAGAGTTGGAGCAGGTAGGTGACCAACCGGTTGGGTAGATCAGAGCAGAGGATGGATTGGGAGCCGTTTTTCAATAACAGGAAAAGGAAGGGTAGCGCTCAAAGGAGAAAGTGACAGGATTGGAAAAGAAAAAGTGAGTGAAAGATAAAAATACGATGGGCATAAATAATATTCAACCTAAGTTGGAGAGAGAGAAAGAAAAAAGCTAAATCAGAAGCTTGCAGCCCTGCAAGAATAGGGCCAAAAGCGACCTCGATGTCTTGCACCCGTACAAAGGGCACCCGTAACAATAACTTGTTAACTTTTCATGAAAGGGATGAAGAGGTTTTTATTAGCATTCGCTTTCGTTTCAGTGCTGAGAGATTTTGGATACTGAAAATATTTTGCTTGCTTTTTCCTGCGTTTCCACCCATTCGGCAGCATTTCTCTGCCGTTCGTTTATCTTGAACGCATTGCAAAAGCTCTGACTGGCCTTTTTGAAACTGATATCTGTAACATGCATTGATTGGGAAGTGAACGTAGCAAAATGGAAGTCTTTGGAATGCATCAGTTTGCTCAGATGCTCTCCAGCTTCTTCCTTTTTGCCGTTTTTGCATGGAAATCCTCTTTCTCTGAAGTCAGCCTTGGGGGTGGTAGGACCCAGATGGTTGGGGGCAACAGGCTGACTCTGTAAACCGCTTAGCGAGGGCCGTGAAGTGGTATATAAGTCTAAGCGCTTTTGCTATCATTATGCTCTGTCAGCTGGACTCTTCTCATCCTGGTTGTGAAAACTGCCATTAATTGTGGCAAATTTGCCTAATTCAGGCTTCCTGACCTGATGGGAACTGAAAAGGGACAGAACTCAAATATTCTCATGTTCCCAAATTTTGTAGTTCAGTTTCCCAGTTAAAAAGCAAAACAACAAAACCCCACCAACATTAATATGTGTTGGAGAAATGCACAGAAGACAGGAGACATACATCAAACTAAATATTGGAAAACTGAGAAATTGAGCCAAGCTAAATGGCTCGATCAAGCAATTTGTAAATAATACTTCCTTAATCCAGATTTGGCTGGCTTGTATTCTAGGTCCCACAGTGAGACCCAACTTGATCCGGTTAAAAGAGAACAATTGCTATTTCGTTTACTTTGAAGCAATAGAAATCACAGTCGAGAATTCTTTCTTGCCTTAATTTGAAAAATTCCACAGAAATCATTTTCTCTTTAGAGGGTGCACATTTTCTCTCCCTCCGTTCTTGTCTTCAGGATGAAATTGCCATCCAAGGGCACTTTTATAAATTCTCCTTGCTGCTTTGGTCTGAGCTTTAACACTTCTTCTATAAGGTGGCTGCCTGTGGTTCAAGAGTGCCTGGAATACAGGATACCAAACGGAAGTCCTTGTAAACCAGTTTCTGGTTTCTCTTTTGTTGTGCTCACACGAGATGACAAATCGGTTTGCTCAAATGGAGCATTTTGGACTCCAAGGGCTGGGCTTACTCAATACCTTTGAGAAAGTAATATGGTTGCAGGATTTGAGTTTGGCCAGTCTAGAGAAAAGAAGGGCTAGGAGGGACATGATGGCAGTATTCCAGTATTTGAGGAGCTGCCACAAAGAAGAGGGGGTAAAATTATTCTCCAAAGCACCTTGAAAGCAGGACAAGAAACAATGGATGGAAACTAGTCAAGGAGAGAAACAGCCTTGAACTAAAGAGAAACTTCCTAACAGCGAGGACAATTAACCAGTGGAACAGCTTGCCTCCAGAAGTTGTGGATGCTCCAACACTGGAGGTTTTTAAGAGACTGGACAGCCAGTTTTCTGAAATGGTATAGGGCAGTGTTGGCAAACCTTTTCAGTACTGAGTGCCGAAATGGGAATGCGCATGTGCACCAGGGGCGGGGGATGCCAAAAACCTGAAGAGCAGCTCCCTGGTGCATGCAGGAGCACCAGAAACCGGAAGAGCAGTTCCTTCCAGTTTCCGGTGTGCGCATGTGTGCCGGTCACCTGGTCTTCTGGTTTCTGGCCTGCATGCATGCACGAAGACCAGCTGGCTGGCACATGCACACCAGGGAGCTGCTCTTCCGGTTTCCGGTGCTCCCACGGTCATGACCAGCTGGCTGGAACCCGGAAGAGCAACGGGCGACAGCTGGCGTGCCCGGAGAGATGGCTCTGTGTGCTACTTCTGGTACGCATGCCATAGGTTTGCTATCACCGGTATAGGGTCTCCTGCTTGAGCAGAAGGTTGGACTTGAAGACCTCCAAGGTCCCTTCCAACTCTATTTTGACTGACTGATTGATTGATTGATACTTGAAGTCAAGGAAAGGAATTTCCTTGGGGACTTAGGAATCCAGTCTATCTCAGCTTCCTCCAGATCCATGGGACTACCAATCACATCCCCCTCAGCCAGGTCAGGGAAGGCTGGTCTGCAGCAAAAAGGGATGTTTATTGTTGCTCTGAAAAACCCGGGCTTCTGTTTTGTCAATACGGGTTGCACTTCTGCGGCAAGACACAGAGATAGGGCATCAATCTAAAAATAAGTGCCTTGGCTTTGTCTTACTGTACTCCGGTAATAGTTTTGAGCAAGTTACGTGGCACCCTGAGGGCCCATTGCAAAGGGGTCACGCTGCTTCCAGATATTAATAGAGCAGCTCCAGAGAGGAGGAGCAGGAGGAGATTTTTCCTCCCAGCTCCCCAACGTCCATAAGGGAACGAATGATATTGGGATGCAGCATCTCTTGTGAAGTGGGAAGGCGGAGAAGAGAACCCAGGGCAGGCTCTGAGAATGCCACCTCTGGAACCTCTTGGTCTGGCTTGTCACTGTTCCTTTTCTGTTTGGGGGGGGCTTTGCCAAGGGGAAGGGTGGAAAAGAAGGGTGGAAAAGATCAGGTGAGCTGGGCTGGAAGATCTGCTGATGGTTTTGCATTCTGGAGGAGAAAGCATGGAGCATTTGAAAGGGGACAGCCAAGAAGTACAGGGAGAACTCTTTTATCTGCAAAGGATGGATGGATGGTGTGTGTGTGTGTGTGTATGTGTGTTGGAGAGCGAGAGGGCAACATCTTATTTCCTGCTCTAATGGATTGTTCTCAGAAGTTCTCCGAATGCTTTCCAGCTAAGCTGCAGCACCTCCAGGGACAGCAGAGCTGTTCTTCTGCTCAGCCAGAAATCAAGAAGGCAACCTGTGGCCTTTCCGGCATTTATTTATAGGATCGTATAGATTTATAGACTGCCTACTTCCATAGTTTTAAGGCATTTTGCAATAAACAGAACCCAAGTCATAAAGCCAAGGAGAAGACTAAATAGCCACCTTCGGGCAACTTCTACATCCTCAACATCTAAGCTCTCTATAAGACCGCTGCTCTTGAGGAACCTTGGAGGTTCAAGGTCCCATCTACCACAACTGCCCAGCTTCTCCCAGGAGAGCTTTAACTCCCCATAAGTGCAGCCAGTTGTGGAGATGGTGTGATCCTCACCAATCAGGGATTGTGAAGCAATCTTGAAAAGGTCCATATAATTTTAAGCAAACGGCCGTCTGTGTTGACTGAGTTCTTGATATAGCCCACCTGTAGCTGGGATCTTTTCTGGAGGGATCAAACAATTGGCCAGGTTGCACTGTCCCTGCCTGCCAGGGTCACAGCTCTCTCCAGTCCACGTGATGGGCTCTGGCAATGGATTGCTCCGGGAAAAAAACCTCCTATCTCCCTGTTATAATTCACCTTAATGAGTGGTGAACAAAAGGTTGGGAAGAACGGTTGTGAGTGATTGCCGACAAAGTCCCCATGTAGTGCAGCTGGCTGAGTTCCTGCTGGCAAAAGACATAATATATTATTGCTGCAGGTCACATCATGGTAAATGAACACTTACTTGCTCAGTGGCAACTGGATTGATTATCACATTCCCCTCCGAACAAGCCCTTGCTTTGTTTTACAAGTAAATGCTTTCGTCCCCGCTGTGTTAAAAGTCAGGCGATCCGTCTGAATTCACTGAAGGCAAAGCAAAGACAACAGAAGCAAGCCAAGAGTCAGCGCTGGGCTTTACACACAAGTCACCGAGGTTTGATTGGCTTGCCGAGTGTGCGGCACCCAAGAACAAATATATAATTCAGTGTCAAAACCTTAGGGTTGCACTCAGAGTTAAAGTGTAAGGCGAGAACAATTTAAACACCATAAATCAAAGAGATGGGAGAAAGCAAATATGCGTCCTTCGCGTCTTGGTGTTTGAAGGCTGTCAAATTGCTATGAGCTGGAAGGGGGAACTGGGGGGGTTGGTGGGGTGTGAATACCAGGAATTCTGGAAGAGGAACCAAGAAGCTCTGTCTTTCCCCCTCAACCTGAAGAATGTAGGAAGTATGGTGTTTGATTCCACTGTTGGGGGTTGCATGAAGGCCTTGGCTTGGTCAGGCTTCAGTGCACTAACTGAGAAGAACCAAGTCAACACAAGAGGTCCAACTTTGGTTCTCACTATCTAAGAAGACCTCCGTTTCAACAGCTGCCCTTTGGGACCACAGACTTGAGATAAGATAGCCCCAACCTGCCTTTTCTCTTAAAGAGAGGACACCATCGTCTTAAGATTCATCTTAGGTTCCAGGTCTACCTCATAGTCGTTTCCCAAATCAATAAAGTTCAGTAAAGCTGGGCTGATGTATTTTGTAAGCATTCCTCCGTTTATCGGGAGACAAAATTACTCTGAATTCCTCCTTTTTGGAGAAGGAAAAGCAAAGTGTTTGTATTAAATGTTGACAGTGGCTCAGCTTTGCATGCCCCTAAATAGTTCGGTGTTTTTGTGTGTATAAAGAAAAAACAAGCCTGTTTGGTTTATTTTAATAATAAGACTTTGCTCCCCGTAATGTGCTCAAGTTATACTAACCAAATTTGGTCTCTTCTAGGAGGCTTATTTTAAGTTGTCTATGGGCAGCTCTCCCCCAAAGTGATACCCACAGACTGGAGCTGCTCCTAAAGCTCGGAAAAAGGTACATTCCAGCTCTCTCACTTTATTGCAAGTGGGCTGCATTTCTTTTCTTTTTCTTTTCGCAACAAAACAATTGTGCAGTGTTTTTTTTAAATACTTGGAGCTCCGTCAGGACAGATCGCATGCAGACACCCAAGCATGAAAAATGAAATCTAATCTCTTTTCCAACTGATCCCTTCCTCTGTTGACAAAACGTGGGCGTGCAAGCATCCTTACCTGGTGTGCTACAGGAAGAATCATCCCAGCTCAGCTACGAAACCGAGTTGCTGCTTTAATGAGGCCCCCTCAGTCGTCAATGCGGAATGCAGCGTGCCCTTCGTGTCAGAGGGAAGGTGACAGGAACCTATTTTGAAAGAGCGAGGTAGGAAGGAACTGGGAGCTTATTTTTGTACCTGCTTTGGTTTGCTCCTGCTGTGTGTCTCGTGTTCTCTGGGCTGCTTGGAATAATTGTGGGTAGGTAGGTAAGAGGCAGGGCAGACGGAGGGAAGAATTTTGGACAAATCCCAGACAAAGAGTGGAACCCATCGTGACCTGCTTGCTTGTTCCAATTGTCCAAGACCTGTAGGCCAGCCTTGTGTGATGTGGTTGGAATCAGGGAAGAAAAGGTGTGGTCGAAGCAAAAGGGGGGGGGGGGGCTTCAGAGTAAACATCACCATTTCGTTAGACCCTAAGTGCTGCAGTCCATGCCTCATGGAGAACTGTGGGGGTTGACGCTTAAGTCATGAATAACCAGACCCACACTGTGGAATAAAAAGTAGCTACTTTATTGTTCAATGCCTATTTCACAACAGACTGGCATTTTGCCCCTGAGAAAGACTGGATAAGGTCCAATGGCACTGAAAGGAGGTTGGACCTTCTCTTGTGTCTATGTAACGATTCTAGACTGATTCCCCACTTGACCCCTCCTCCCAAGAGGGACAATCTCTCTCCGACAGAAGCGCCAATGTTCCCAGAGGGCTCCAACTTGGGGAAGGGGATCTAAAAAGAAAGGTCTGGAGAAATCCAGGTGACCCCATTCCCTTGGGGGTGGCTTAACCGTGCAGTGAATAATGGAGACTTGGACGGCAAAGTTACTTCCCACAGCCCCACCTCCTTCCAGACAAAGGAGGCTGAAATAATGGCCTTGTCTTCCCGCCGTCCTCCCTTGCACTCCAGAGCCCACTGAATCACAAGTACTTTCTTGCAAAGAATATATTTATTTCCCCCTGCCTCTGTCCCACAAAGGCCCGCCGGTGATGAATACCAGGCTCGGTGGCTTATTTGTCAAAAGCTGCACACCTGCATGGCTTCCTCCGCAAGATAAATTTTGGGTAAGGCGGCAAAGGAGGGGGAGGGGGCTCCACTCGAAGAATAAATCTTGGACATGTTGCACGAGTCCCTGCTTTCTCCTCCAAAGAAGGGGCCCTCCTGACAAGGTATGATAAATGACTCTCTTTGTTGACACCTTCATTGAGTTATTTATGGCTCATTAGTTGAACTGGGGAGGAAAGGAGAAGGCTGGGTGTACAGCGGTGCTTTAAGGGAGGGTCGGTGGAGAAGAGACAAAGAGGAGGAAGGGTTGGGGGCAGGGGCAGAAGCAGGAAAGGGGTGGTTTCCAAAGGAGGAAGAGCCCAGAGGAAGGGCAGAACGAGGGGAAGAGCTCCATTGTCATACTCCATGCTTTCCAACCTTCCATGGAGCAGAGCTGGAAGGACGCCATCTCTGTCTTTTTAAAGAAGTCCTCTCGTTTGTGCTGAGTCGGGCCTTTTCCCACCGTCTTGTCTACCGGGAGTTGTGGAAAAGAACCGTTTGGTCTGGATAATGTTTTGGGGCACATGCTTGGTCAGGGTGGATTCTGAGGAGCCTGTCTCTGGAGCCCCCAAGGGCCCCATAGTGAACCACCAAAGATTTGGGGTGGGCCAGGATATAGAAAAACATCTGGAGTCAGGTGGTGACGGTGGGGGCAGCGGTTTCTAAACATTTGAAGGGTGAGGAGAAGAAGAAGTGAATGGAGAGAAAAAAACAATTGTTTCTCACAACAGAATTCAGAACGCGTCAGTGCAGAAATGCAAGCGTCCCTGTCACGTTTGCTCCTTAAAGTAAAGACCCCCCCCCCCATGGGTCTTGTTTCCTAGGAAGATCCTTCGATCTGTTGAACGGGTGGGGAGAGGATGGTCAGACAGCGCCTGGACTATCTTTAGCGGTCAAGACATTTTGCCCAGAAAGTTGGGGGGGGGGTGTCATTGTCATGAAACAGTTGCGACCACCTTGCGTTACAAGGCCGAGAGCCAAGGTTTGTGGGCCCTTCCGGAGCCTTCCCATTCACACTGCCGTTCTGGTTGAGGGTCACTCCACCAAGGAGCCGAGGCAACCGTGCCCCCCCCCACATTGCCAACCTGCTTTAAATACACCTCACACTTTATCAAAGTGCCGAGCTTTGTTATTTTTTTTTTCCCAGAGAAGACGCACAACTGTGTCAGGAAATCTTGAGAGTTCTCAGGAACTCACAGCCTTTAGAGACGCTATTTAGGGAGCTGTGAAGAATTATACAATTGCAGCTGTGCTTTTGCAAAGCAGAGTTTATTCTCTCTCTTCCCCCCCATCCCCCCACCCCCTACCCCAATATCTAGATGCTGCAAAATTGTCCACGTAGCCCAGCGGATGGAAACCTTTATCAATCCCATATCAGGTCCCCTCCTCTGCCGCCTGTAACCTGCAGCCCCCCCAACCCCCTCCGGCCGAAGTGCAAGTCCAGGCATTGGGGGCAGGTACCAGATGATTTCACCAAGTTCCCCTCCTCCCCGTCCTCCTCCTCCTCCCCTCCTCCTCTCCCTCTCTCTCAGGCCCAGTTGGTGGCTTGCGTCAATTCTGGATTAACCTGAAGGCAGTTCTAGCCAAGGTGGGGGTGCCTGCAGGCATTTTCGCATGCTAATGCTGGAGGTACCATTGACTTTCAGAGTTGCAGGTTTCTCCTCCTCCTTTTTACATTTTCCCTAATGTATTTATTCAGCTATATTTTGCCTCTTTGTAAGGATGTTGTCCTCCTTTTTAGGGCTGCCGAGTTCTTTGACATTCATGCCAACCCTCTCTTTCCCCTTTCCTTTGGCAAAATGTCTGCCATGGAAGTCCACCTAGACCCATCATGGATGACCTTCTCTTAGTGCGCAAAGATGTGATCACGGCAGGCTCTTGGGCATTATTGGACAGATGGTCTTTCTTTGTAGATGAGGAGAAGTTGGGAGCACTGGGCAGGACTCCCAAGCCAACACTATGACGTTTGGAGGTCTGACCCAGGGGTGAAACCCAGCCGGTTCTATCCAGCTCGGGCAAACCGGTAGTGGCGGCTGCGGGAGGCTCCTCCCACCCACATGGATGTCATGACATCGCTTTTTTGCAACATTTTAAGCCTCTGCACTTGTGCAGAAGCCTTTGTGCATGTGCAGACGACGGCACGAGCAGAGCAAGCGCATGCACAGTGCACGCGCATTGGCAAAGCAATAGAGTAGAGTAGAGTAGAGCAGAGTAGAGTAGAATAGAATAGAATTGAATTGAATTGAATTGAATTGAATTCTTTATTGGCCAAGTGTGATTGGACACAGAAGGAATTTGTCTTTGGTGCAAACGCTCTCAGTGTTCATAAAAAGAAAAGATACGTTTGTCAAGAATCATAAGGTACAACACTTAATGATAGTCATAGGGTACAAATCAGCAATCAAATCATAGGGAAGGTAAGTGAATTTCACCCCTGGTCTGGCCCCTTCCTCGAAGCTTTCAGTTGTCTCCTGAACTGAAGTGGGTTCAGAGCGGTTCTTCCAACGGGGTGAAATTAGGCAGAATTTCTTGGCTGCTGCACCTTGGAGGAACCGATAGTGAGAGGATGGAGCTGTGGATGGAACACCCAAGAAAATCAATATTGCTGCTACTCACTGTTCAATATTGTTACTAATCTTCTAAGTCAGAGGTGATAGCAAGGCTTAGTTTCAAAACCCGTCGAGTACCATCCCAGGAGGGCTGTTAAATCTTTTCTGTCCAGCAAAGACGGAACACCTAAAAATAGCTCAGGCCAGCCCGAGACTGCAATGCCCAGAGTTCCCAGCACCCTATGTGCTGGGTAATATTATATTATCTAGTGTGCAACATTTACGCCAGTCTGACTTTCTGTTTCTCCCGGTGCACCTGGGATCCCTTTGGATATTTCCTAACCAGTGGAGTGACAGTTAAGTCAGAGATGTTGATGGTTAGCAGAAGGCTTGGATTTCACGTTACATCATGGATCAAAAAAGCCCAACGTTAAGAGGAAGGTCACGCCGCATTAGCTGCCAGTGAGGAAAGCAAGCAGTTGTAAGCCAAGAACTACCTGAATAGCCATTTAGAATTTAAAATTCAGCTCAGGAAAAAAATCAGGAAGGAGGGAGGTAAACCCAGAAGGAGATAAGGAGATTATAAGACATTATTTGGGGTTTGTTTGTTTTTTTTTGGTTCTCAGATAATTGAATATCCATCGATCTGGCTTTGCTTTTCTTGGCTACTAGCTTGTTAGCGCTGGTCTCTACCACATGGTAAAGGTTGAATTTCTGCAAGGGTATTTTTGAACGTGTCCTGTGCAATTAGATATTTTAAAGCAGGC
Source organism: Ptyas mucosa (assembly GCA_012654045.1). NCBI lineage: Eukaryota > Metazoa > Chordata > Lepidosauria > Squamata > Colubridae > Ptyas > Ptyas mucosa. The sequence goes on along the minus strand of WNWU01019092.1, from coordinate 10,661 downwards.
TGAGGATGAGGTGGAAAAACAGGAGCCACTCTTGGATGGGAAGAAATCCTCTGAGAATTTGGAGGGAATTTAAAATAAGTAGTTGGGGAAAACAGTCACCCCTGATGAACAGCAATCTTGGCTTGGACAGTTAAAAGTAGCTGGTTGCTAAGGCCAGTCCGAGATGCCAAACTGTTTCCGTGCTGCATAATTAGAACATTTCTTTTACAACAAAACTGACAAGAAATGCTTTCTTGTCTCCGTGTGTTTTTAAACCCCAGTTTGAATTTCACCACGGTCTTCCTCGGCAAAGCTAGATACTTATTTATTTATTTATCAAATCCTCTTGCAGAAGAAAAATCTGTCTAGTGCTTCGTTTGCTCCGGTGGCCTCCGGAGAGCTTCTCCAACGATTTAAATATTTCAGAAGGCTCTCTTGAAATGCGCACTATGGCAAGCAAGGTTGCGGTGATCACCCAGGGGTTGGGCCCAGCCCCGTGGCTTTGGATTTAAACCTCTCTACAAGGTCAGAGTTTAAATTATACATCAGCCGCTTGCTTAAAAGCTCAGCCAGGCTTCCAGAGGAGCCTCTTAATGGCCTGCCTTTGGTTCTCGTCTCTTCCCAGCTGCTTTTTGCAGTGTCGCTAACACCTGGATGCCAGTTCTGGCCACAGAGGGCTTGGGTGCTCTCTGCGTGGCTTCCAGACCTGCACGAGGAAGAGAACACGTGGCAAATGTCCAGGGGGTCTCTACCCCCTCAGGCTGGTTTTGCAGAAACCCTGCCTAGTGTCCATAGGAACCATGGCCGCCTGGGCACTCAAGTCCCTGTAGGGGGTTGGTCCTCTGATCTCTGAATGTCAGCTGTGGGAAAGATGCCGTCCCATCACCTCCTTAGAGAAGATGCATCTTGAGAAAAGATGCTTTTGATTAAAGGAGATGCAGACGGGGATGTCCCACGCTCCTTTTCTCCTTCCAGCCTGGCTCTGTTGATGTCCTCCTCTTACACTCGCCTCCCGCCAGGGCCCTGCACGTGGAGTTTTGTCCTGGCTGCAGAATTAGCAGACTTGAAACTTTGGCCAGCAGATACTAGAGGGCCAACTCCAGGCTCCAAGGAGTCTAGGCCCCTTTGGTGCTCCGGAATCCGATGGTACGCACCACCTTCGAAGACAGTTTGAGAAGGGGGACAAGCAGAGAGTGGGTTTTTTTCTGTTTAAGGCCGACCTGTGCAAATGGGTGGCATTGCAAAGAAGAGGCATTCCCCCCTAAATGTGGAAGAAGGGGAAAGCTGCTTCTAAAGCAATGCCACCCATTGCACAGGTGGCCTTGCAAAGAGGGAAAAAAATCTCCTTGCATGTCCCCCTTCTAAAATATTCTTCTTGCATGCAGGTGGAAAGATATGAACACTCATTTGATTCAGCAACTCTTGTTTTTAAAGAAAGACGGACAATATCCCTGTTAGAACCGAGCTCCGTGCAATAATTGCTTCTTTGTGTTTTGAGTTTTTTAGTCTATATATATTTGTACCTCCAAATGCCAGGACTGCCGTGTCTCCCTTGACCTCCTCGGAGGCCTTCAGGGCTGGAGGTGGGTTCCCTTCCTTTCTCAATGGAGCCTTGGAGGGACTTCACTGCTTTGGCTGCTGGGAGTCTCCGTAAGGCCTCTCTAGGTCGCAGCTGTGCAATCAGTTGCATTCCTAGCAAATCACCTCCAACCTGATTAAATAATTTCCTACCTGAACATTTCTTGGAAGCACAATTTACGAGTTCAGGTGAACCATTTGGTCTTCTTCTTAAATTGCCCACTTGAAACCTGCAACTCAGGGAGCCTCTTGGCCCACGTTCCAACATCTGCTCCAAATCCACAAACGTGTTTAAAGTCGCCAAGTTCGTTGGAACAGTTGTGCCAGGAGCAGAGGGGGGGACGGTGGATGTGATGAGATTCAATTAACCATAGATTAAATGTCTATGCTGCTGAATCAGCCACACTCAACCAAAGTACCAGAGTGCAGCTGGTAAGTCTCTGTGAGGAGTAGCCTCAGGCCACACTTCCCAGGTTTCCTTTTGGAACCGAGATAAAGGCAGCGACAGAGGTTTCCATTTAAGGTCCCAAGCCACCTTCTGGGGCTTTGGACCAGGAGTGAAATCCAAAATTTTTCCCTACCGGTTCTGTGGACGTGGCTTAGTGGGCGTGGCAAGGGAAGGATATTGCAAAACCTCCATTCCCTCCCCTCCTGGGGGAAGGATACTGCAAAGTCTCCATTCCCACCCCACTCTGGGGCCAGCCAGAGGTGGTATTTGCTGGTTCTCCGAACTACTCAAAATTTCTGCTACCGGTTCTCCAGAACCTGTCAGAACCTGCTGGATTTCACTCCTGCTTTGGACCCATTGATGTCCCCTCTGCGAAACTGCCGGTGTTTGCTGTTCACTGCCCATGGCTGCCCTCGTCTAGAGTCACCACACCTTGCTTCACCCTCCACACCTGCGTTTTGGCGTATGTGAAGGAGAGAGAGAGAGAGACAAGAAGCTTCAGTGAAGACATTTTGACGCCAAATCTGTACAACCGGCTTTGATGTGAGCAGGGTAAAAGACTCAGCCTGGAAAGGTTGCTCCAGATGAAACACCTCACCTATTTGCATCTATCTGTATCTCTGCCGCACTCTTAAAACATTTATCTGCCTTTTCCCTGACATGTTCCAAGCAACGCTTTATCATTCAGAGGAGGGGGCACATCCATCCATCCAGGCGCATAAACACAAAGCTGAGGGAAGCTAATTATTTCTTTCATGGCCCGCGAGATCTTGCCAAGAGTGGATCGCTCAGTGGGTGCCTGCTTGATTCCCCCCAAACCATAGATGTGCAGCGGCAAGAGAAGCAGAGTGAACAAATGGAGAAGAGGGGCTGATCCACCCCAAAGAGCTGGGGAGGCTTTGGATAAGGAAAGGCTGCCCGGGATTCTCTCTTTGGCTGAATAGAGTGGGGCAGGGAGAGAGAAACCCAGGAGAGCCTCTTTTGAGGTGATCTTTGGTGGAGTAGAAGATGGGACTTCAAACCTCTCCTTTCTTCAGCAATCTTCATTCAGCAATGATGGATTAACTCAGTTTAGGTTGTAATTCATGGGTTGTATACATAGGATGCATATTGTAAATATAATGTTTCTGAACCGTGGCAACTTCAAAATGGCTGGCTGAGGAATTCTGGGAGTTGAAGTCCACATGTCTTGGAGATGCCAAGATCCAGAAACATTGGTTGGTGTAGAGGATTGTAACTTTCATGGACCAAGGCAGGAAACTGTGTACACGTGGTTGAGATTTTGGCCAAAGCTTTTCCTGCAGAGACCTCTAGGTGAGATGAATCAGACCCCTTGGTTTTAGTAGGCAGAAATCAATACTTAGCTGTGGAGAAATTGGCCGTTAGTCCTGGATTTGTTTCCTCAGCGTGTAGGAGACATTTCAACAGTTGTGGTCCAGAGGAGGCAAAATCAATGTCCCACACAAAGCTTCTTTGTACTGTATTTACTTTGTGTGGTAACTCCTCCTGATTTGCTTGGAAAAGCAGGTCCCTGTTTGGATTAGTCAGGTTCTGCTTTTCTTTTTAATCTGCAGAGTTTATACATGGGACTCGGCAGGATGTGGGCTGACAGGGAAGGGAAAACCTCCTCTCCCGAAAGGAACCTTCTCAAGGCCATGTAATGCGGTGCACATCAGCAATCACGGTCAGGCAAACATTCATTGAGCAGACTTTGGGGTGGGTGGGGGAAATGCGCATTACACAATTCAGCTTTCTAAGAATTTGAGCTCCGGCAATTATCAGTTGGTTAATCTAAGCTTCTCCATTCAACCTCCTTTTGCTTTGAAGCCTTACAAATCCCTGGGGCTTCAGTGGGCTCACAATAACCCCTGTTGTGCATTTCATTTAAAGATGGTTTCTTTGAAAGCCTCTTTCCTTCCCAGGACATTTGGGAGTCAAAGGTGGGCAGCCACAGCATTGCCTTCATGGTGTCCGTCCGAGCAATGGGTGTGATGGAAGCCTTATGCAAGTGTTTAAAGGCCGTGGATTGACTGCCTTTCCAGCAATAAAGGGATGGTCACAGCTTTGGACTCGACCAGGAACTTTCCATTTAGAGATACACATCTTTGGTGCAGGAGAATAGCAGGCAGAGCTGAGAGGTGGAGTTAAGCAGGTCATCAGCTTAGAATCAGTACGTTCCCACAAAGGGAGTTGCCTAAATTCCTGTGTATAGGCTGGCATACCTCTTCTGTGTTGCAACTTAACATGTGGCTCTGATCCTTCGTGCCTGACGCTTGCAGTTGAGGGAGTAGCTGATGGTCGCTACCTCCCTCCTTTTATGACGGCCCTAAGTAGGCCCCTTATATCCTGCTAAGCCATAATGTTGTCGGTTTGATTGGGCCATCCACTCTGTGGCTTGTAAACTAGGTTTTATGGCTTAGATCAGAGGGGGCCAACTATGGCAACTTTATGGCCTGTGGAACTTCAACTCCATGCTGGCGGAAGAATTCTGGAAGTGGGCGCCCATCAAGTTGCCATAGTTGCTCACCTCTGGCTTGGGGGGTTATGCGCTGGACAAATTGGGACTTACTGCACTGCCATTTAATGCAGAAGGGAAAAAGAGACCCCCCTCCCCCCAATGAGATTGTGTGTGTCTGAGCGATGCATTTATCTACAAGTATTTCAGGGTAGGCACAGCTCCACCCTGACCAGCACTCAGGCTGTTCTTGAGTCCCTTCTCCCCAAAGCCAGGGGGCGCTTCTTGTGTGTGTTTGTGTGAAGAACTCACAAGGCCCCAAAACAGGAGCTCCCTCCCCCCACCTGTGTTTTGCACAGCCCAAACCTTGCAATCATGTATCCTTTAACCTGATTGCAGAATTGCTGTTTGTCAATCTGTTTTTTAAATAAGGGGAAATAGAAGAGCAACACTGAATCAGGCTAATTGCTTTTTGTTTTTGTTTTAACTTTTCCATCGACAATGAAATTAAAAACTGCAGGCGGCCGTCCCCTTTTCCCTCTCCTGGGAGGGACTCGCTTCCCTTTGAAGGTCTCTGGGATGATATTTGCCATCACCAGAAAGGAAGCAAAGAGACCCCGGATTGCTTTGAACATTTGCCCACGCAGTCCGTGGTCACTCACAATCCATCGTGGCCTTCGTGGTTTCTAATGTTTTAAGCCAGGGGTCTCCAAACTTGGTAACTTTAAGACTTGTGGACTTCAATTCCCAGAATTCCAACGCTGGCTGGGGAATTCTGGGAATTGAAATCCACAAGTCTTAAAGTTGCCAAGTTTGGAGACTCCTGTTTTAAGCACCCATTGGGAGTCTGCCAACGGACCTTCCATTGTCGCAGGAGCTGGGCGAATTGTTCATCCTGTGAACAATATGAGCAGAGAACTTGGACGATTCCAAACAATTGAACCTTTGAAAACATGGCAGCTTCTAAGACAGAGCAAGCGGCGCCTTTCCCCATGATTGCCGTTGAGAAAATTGAAGAGAAAATCTCTTTGGCAGGAGATTGCATCGCTCTTTATCCTTAAGCAACTTGTTTTGATGCTATCTCCCTCAACCCGCATATTTTATTTAATGCGTGTTTGTGAATGAATTTCAGATGTCTTCTGGAGTAAAAGGAAGGAAACCTCATTTTCTATCCCCTTGTCTCATTTCTATTTCCACTTTCACTGCTCTCTCTGTCTTACAATCCACACTTTTTGTGCGTGTTTGTTTTTACACAGTATTTCTGATTCTGCTATTTCTGCATCAGGTAAAATTTCCCACTCTTTCCCACAGTGACTCAAAGGTAGCTTTTCTAGTATATCCCAAGATCTCCCCTCATGTGCACATCAATTTTTCCACAAGAACAACCTTCCATAATCCGGATTGACATGTTTTTAGGAGGAGATCTCCATGCTTGTGAACTGCTGGGCTGCACTCGTTGGTTCAATTAGATTATACCTGATGCTGGAACATCTCAGAAACCAGCTTTGAAAGAAGAGAGGAGGACTTGTGGATGGAGAACCAGTCTTTACCATTTATTTATCTATCCTTCACATATTTATCCCCGAGAGTCTGTTCCTCCGCCCTGGTCTGGCACCGGGTTCTCATCACAACCACCTTGCGAAGCAGATCAGGCCGAGTGACAGCCACTGTCCCTGAGAGAATCAACTGGATCGCCTCACAGGGCCCGCACAGGAATTAAAGCCCTTTTTCTAAAGTCCAGAGCCACACCGATGCGAATGTAGCAGCCATATTGAAAAGAATATTGTGGTCGTTTTATACGCATTGGGGAATAAACTCCCCGTTTTTCATCGTAACGCAGCCTGCCCAACAGCCTCTCTGCTCCGTACAGGCTGCTTCCTTAAAAGGCCACGCCTGGTGGCAGCTTTGCTTGTTTGTTTGTTTGTATAATGCATTCTTCGTTACCCTTTTTATCAGTTTATTACTTTTCTAAAGAAGTGCTCAGAACATTGCATCTAATGAATTTTGCAGTGTTTTATTTTCCTAGAATGAATCTTTGGGGCAATTTCTAATTTTATTTTCTCATGTGAAGTTCCCTCCTCCTCCTCCTCCTCCTCCTCCTCCTCCTCCGTTATTCTGGATGGCATCCTATGTTCCCCACCCTCCTGATTTCACTCCACAACAGCGCACTCAGTAAACAAAAATGGATGAGACGTTTCCATCAGGAATAACTTAGCACCATGATGGCGAACCTATGGCACGTGTGCCACAGGTGGCATGCAGAGCCCTCTCTGTGGGCACGCCAGCCGTCATCCTAGCTCAGCTCCACCATGCATGTGCGTGTGCCTCCCCCCGGCCAGCTGGTCTTCAGGCCTCTGCCACACATGTGTAGGGCACATGTGGGGGATGCACACATGCGCAGAAGGGGCGGGGCGCATGCGCAGGGGGGGGCAGGTTGGTGCAGGCGGCTTTCCAGGCCCAAAACAGGATACAGGGAGGCCTCGTGCAGCCCCCTGCGCCCTATTTTGGACCTGGAAAGCCTCCTGCACCAACCTGGAAACCAAAATGGGGCACGCAGGGGCTTGGCACATGCACGGAGGGGGTGCTCGCATTGCATTTGGGGGGTTTGGGCCCGCGTGCATGCATTCACGTGCACTTTGGGCACTCGGCACCCAAAAGGTTAACCATCACTGACTTAGCGTGTCATAAGCGAAGCATTGCCCAGCATTGTCAAGGCCGGCTGGGTAAAGAGAAAAGCCACTTTCTGATCGGTTCCTTTTCTATCTTGGTACAATTGAGTCCAACCTTTCTGTTGCTAAGTGAGACATTGTTAAGTGAGTTTTGCCCCATTCTACCACCTTTTTTTTTGCCACAGATGTTAAGTGAATCCCTGCAGTTGATAAGTTAGCAACCTGGTTGCTAAGTAAATCTGGCTTCCCCATTGATTTTGCTCATCAAAAGGTCCCAAAAGGTGATCACATGACCTTGGGACACAGCAACGGCCATAAGTATGAGTCAGTTGCCAAGCATCTGAATTTTGATCACAGGAGCACAGGGATGCTTCAAAGGTTGCAAGTGTGAAAAACAAAGGTCATAGGTCACTTTTTTCAGTACAGTTGTAACTTTGAAGAGTCACTAAATGAAGTGTAAGTTGAGGACTACCTGTCCTGAAGTTACCCCCAAACGTCTCTCTTATCTTTGTTCTCGTCACTCTGGCACAATTCCCCACTGAAACAAGATCCAGGAAGGCCGGCGTCTTCCTCACCAGGCGTGAGAAATTAATCTTCTAGAACCACTGAGGCCACCCTCTTGTTTCCCAGGGAGCTAGTGTGGGCTACTTATGAGTACAGCTCTCACCTTAAAATGGACATAATCTTATCCAATTTGTCCAAATTAGGCTAAATGATCCAAGCAGCATGTGCCGACCCATGGTCCGTGCCTATTTAATCAACTGGAACTAATCTATCCAATCAGATTACTTTTGGGGGGAAATGCTTTCTTGGAGGAGTTGGAACATCTGAGCAGGCAAGATGTTCCACCAGAGATGTGGACACTGACTTGAGGAAGATGCCCTGTGGATGTAATGAGGTGGGTGGGTTCCTGGGCTCCTTTTCTCCATGGAGGGGCCAGTGGACTTCCACTGGGGTTAAGGAACTGGCTTTTCAAGAGAACTTTCTCCACCAGGGATGGAGCCTGGAGTGGAGACAGCAGATATCCTTCTTTAGGGTGTGGACTTGTCCAAGGTACTGAAGACCTCAGATCATTTCCAGGATTCATGTGGGGGAAGAAGCCACACCAGCTAAACTATTGAAAATACACACACACGGACACACACACACACAGGAATCTTCTTGCACTTATTGAAAAGAGAAGAAGTGATTGCTACTCTGGTGGGTTGTGGTCTCCTATCCATTTTTTTTTATTGTCATACCAGCTCTTTTGTTTTTCAAGGAACAGACTAAGGAAATGTGAAGTTGCTAATTATAGCCACTGCCTCCCGTGGTTTCTATTAAGAAGCCACTCAATCCTGCCTTAATCTCTAAAGGGGCAGACCAATTAGTTTGCACTCCAGTTGTAAGGTTGCCGGGGATCAAGGCAAACACGTTTGGGTACACGAGGAAACCTTCAAATGCTGCATTTGTTTAAAGGATACTTCCTCACTCTTGCAGTAATTACTTTCAGTAGCACTGAGCTGGTCCATAAGCTATTAATTACTCGGGATGTACGGGAGTTGACAGCGTTGGGTAAGCACGATAATTGGCGACTGGAAAGGAAGAAGTCGATGTTAAAAGAAGACATTTCCCCCTGCAATTATCACTGCATAACTTGACCAAACTTTCATTTTTTCTCCTCCTTTCAGTGGGAAGGGATCAGGGTGAGGAGAAGGTGGCGGCATTTGAGGGCTGAACAATCCAGCGGTTGTAGTCTTGCATGATAAATCGCTGAAGGTCTACTATCTCCAGTGCAAAAAGCAGTTAATCTATCTTGCAGATCGTGCCTTCTGGTGCTTTGGACTTTCATTGCGAAGTGAATAATGGCTGCAGCTTGCTGGGGCAGCAGTTCAGCACAGGCCACGGATGGAGAACGCGTGGCAGGACTTGGAAGTCAGGGACTTCCACAAGCGAGTAGCCTTGAACAATGTTGTCTCAAGGATGCCTACAAAAAACTTTTGTTTCCTTTTACGCTGGTCTATCACAGTAGTAAAGATTTGATTTATTTTCTCTTGGGGGAACAAAATAGTGCAAGGCATGATCTAGAAAGCAAGGTAGAGCTTTCCAAGGTGATTACCAGCCCCCAGCCCCCAGCTACACAAATAATTCTGTCTCCATTTGGATAAAGAGCCTCACCCTGAGAGGCAGTAACAACGTTCAACGTCATTGCTGAGGAGCAGCAGAAAACCTTGGACATGCATTGTTGACCCATGTGGAAAACAGCAAGAGATGTGAAGCATGACCAGGTAAAGAGGCCCCCAGAACATCTTTAGATGTTGCATTTGCCTGTCTGTTGCCCATTTCATAGTGCTACCTGTCTTCAGGCTAAGTGGGCAGGCAACTTCTGGGGATATAAATGAGCCTGGAGCCCATGGAAGATGATAGTTGGTTTTGTAGCTCTGCTCTGGAAGTTCCCCAATCCATGTATTGAGGTCTCAGGAGGAATTGACACCAGATGCCATGTTTCCCAGAGGAAAAGTTTATTGTTATGCCTGCCTATCCCAAAAGTCATTGGTTGGCCATCATGAGAATGCTGGACAGGATAGATCATGATTGAGATCTCGGTTCTTCAATCATTTAAGTTGCTTTTACTCTTTGTAATTAGTGGATAATTCTTTTGCTAGAATTGTTTGTCTGTAGCTGCTCCTCTAAGTTCTTGTGACCTCCTACTTGAATCATTCTAGTGTAGTGTCTAGCAACTAGTGTCTAGTTGTCTTTTGCTGTGGATTGCTCCAAGCCTGGAGGTCTTTGCATTGCATGTCCAAAATATTTAAGCTTTAGCTTCATGGTTAGTGCTTCTGGTGAGCTGTCTGGTTTCTCATCTAATTATGTGTCCTTCTTATGGTCTGAGATAATCTCAGCCATGTTCTCTAGTCCCACAATTCTAAGGCATCCATCCTTCTTTGGTGAGAGTCTGCTAGGTTGTCTCAACTGGTAACAAATCTGGGGTCTCTGAGAATCAGTGGGTCCCAATTTCAATAACTAAAGCAATCCAGGGAAGGTCAGTTTATCCCGCGCTGATATTGTGGGGTGCCATCTCCCTGGTCTCTCTGTACCAGCTTTCCCACGAAGCCAATTCTTTGTAGTTCCTTCCTCTCCTTTGAAAAATGTTCTTGCTCCGGAGGACAGAAGGAGTCGTTTCAACAGAATTATTGTGACAGGAAGTGGCTTGTTCTGTGCAGTTTAAGAACTTCCAAGGTTGAAGCCAGCGCTCGCATTTCCCTTGTCTAATTGCTTAATTACCTTGGTCTCATTTGATCTCATTTTGAAGGTGACCAAATATAGCAACAGTGGCAACAAAGAGGCAGGAACTTTTCATTGCTCTGCTTGAAGGTGGAGAGGAGGACAATTTTTTAGGGTAAACATGGGACAAGCTTCAGTGGTGGTACAGCTTCAACAAGCAATAAATTTAGGTAGACATTTATGCAGGTGATGCTAAATGAGATAATGGGCTTCCTCCCATAAAGAATAAGTTCTTATTAAGTTTCATCCTACCTTTTATGGTCAGACA
>WNWU01019091.1:23179-49286 GCA_012654045.1 Ptyas mucosa | reverse complement strand
ATTAGGAACCCTTCATCTTACAGTGGATTGATTCCAAGTTGTTCTGATCTAGGCTTCCTGAGTCATTAAAACACACGAGGAGTCCCAAAAACCTCTTTTATTACATCAACTGTGAATTCTGTTCATTCATAGAGGAGTCCCAATTAGTTGTAAAGAGTCCTTCGGGAGAAGTCCTTCAGGATAATCACCCACCTTTATCTCCCTTGACACGCTGCCAAAGACCTAATTGGTAAAGCCACATGGAGTCCAGAATCAAACAGAGCTTCAGGCTTTAAGCTGAACCAAATGAAAAAACGTTGCTTCCTGCAAAGGCTCATGTGCCTTTGCTCCTCTTTAAAGCCTTATGGGAGGGGCCAATCATCTCCCAGCCCTACTCCTGAGTTGTCCCTTTTGTTTTAGCTGTTCTTGCCTTCTGGCAGCTCTGCACATATACGCATTGGGAACAGGCTCCCCCTGTTGCTCTGCCTTGGAGGCTCCAGAGGCAGCACGTACTTCCCAGATGGCCCTGGCCCCATCTCTGCCTCGGATGCAGAGCCCTCGTCTGAGCCTTCCCCAGACTCCAGGACTGGCTCATGGTCCTCCCCAGCCTCCTCACTGTCCGACTCTGCTGCCAGCTCTGCAGGCTGCTGGTGGACCACAACAAGTAACCCTCATCAAAAATCGTGCCCCCTTGTCCTGCTTTTGTGTGATAGGAATGAGTGATGGTGTGCTATCAGGATGCTCAGACACAATTTCAGGAGTATCCAGTGCCTGTCCTATTGCTAGGAAAGCGACATGGGTGGGAGCCTCTATGGTTCACCTGCAATCTTCAAGGCCTTTGAGTTAAATAAGTGAAACAACTCCCATCGTCTTCCTTAATCCCCTTTCGTCCTTTTTCTTGTTTGCCCCATCACTTTTGACGCTCCCCATGTGAGCTCTGCAGTGGTGCCCTTTCTGGGGCCCAAACTTTGTAAAATATTCCTGCAAACTACAACCACACAACTCTGTCTCACTTTTGACATTTTCTCAGCAAAGGCAAAAGCTGGAGGGGAGGAGGTTACCAGGGAGGTGATCTTGCCTTGCCCCCCCCCCCCCCCAAATGGTTGCTGCTGGTAGGTGAGGTTTTGATTTCCACTTTCCTACAATGTCCACCATGTTGGAGGTGACCTTCTGTACCTCCCTGCTAATGGAGAGAAAGCGCCTGCTTCAAGGTCATCACAGCCACTCGGTGTGGACAGAGAGCGGATTGGAGCCCTGATCCCCCCACTTTCTCCACGCCGAGCTTCTCCCTCCTCTTCCCTCCAGGAGTCTGGGGCTACAACCCTTTTCCTTGGCTCCTCTAAAGCCTGCAAGACTTGGCTTCGGTATCTGGAAGAAAGAAGGGCTGCCACAAGATAAATTTGGGGAGAGGTGGTGAGAGATTTGAGCGCCTGAAGTGCTTTTAAATTGCTGCTTAAACAGATGTAACAATCTTGTTTGACAACCCAACCATAAAAACCTCCTTAATAACGCTGCTCGTTTGTATTCCAGATTGGATTAATAGATATAAATATTTCAGGGATTAAACAGGCTCTCCCTGCCGGCAAGAGCAAATCTTCACAGGATGCATGGAAACAGTACAGGAACCCTGCCGACAGATATTCCAGCAGTTTCAGGAGTTGCGTTCTTCGAGCAGGCTTCCTTCAAGACAAAAATGCTGTAAATTCAAGATTGTCTCTGAGCCACATCACAGAATTCGAAAAGGTTGCATTTTTTCCCTTCTGAATAGTGATGCAAGTTACCGGTGACTTTACAGTAGAGGATATTTGTCCTGTCGTTTGGCCCAGAGCCGGGATGAGCCATTTTGTGCTCCACTCACATCCAACCTTCTGTTGCTACCGAATTGCAGGATTTCTTGCTTTGGCGCCTCTCCCCATCAAGCATGATCACATTCACGTGATTGCAGGGGATACCGAACTAGTTCCCGTCCTAGAATGTCTTCTCTCCCAGCTAGCGTCCTCAAGGCTTGGCAAAAGGAGAGGTTGGAAAAACTAACGCAGAGTATCTGTGGCTTGGACTATTGAGCTAGCAAAGCATGGAGACGTTTTGCAGGAGAGACATGCTCAGAGTTCTCGATGAAGTAGGACGGAAGGTAAATTCAGAGCCCGGAGATACTTCAGTAGCAACTAGAAAAGGAAGAGCAAATTGGCAGGAGAAAAAAGGGAAAGAAATTGTATCAGCATGAAGCAAAATGTCAAGAATACTTGGTTAGCGATATCTTGCGCATAGAATCAAAGAGAAGGAATCTTCTCAGTTTTATTGAGCATGTTGAGAACAAGAAAAATAGTCGGAGACATAAGATGCATCACAGTCAATCAAAGAGAGATCTTCACTTATCATCCCCCAATATGTGTTCACTTGGTTTTGTTTTTTTAATCCAGTTGAGTTGATCTGTTGGGCAGTGGAGAGTGGATGATGGCCAAAGTCTTAGGATTTTCTGTACTGCCCCCATCTTCCATCTTGTCTTACTGGGAGAGTGGAAATGGTTCACGAACAAGCAGAGGATGGTGCGGATAATTTAACAGGCTGTGGCAGCATTTTATCAAAATTATTTATGATGGAAATTACGGTCATCAAATATTCATCCCTTCCTTTACTCATGCAATATGGCTAGGGAAGACGTGTTTTTCTCAGGCCAGCCAGGCAGGGAGGAAGGGCTCTAAGCTGCTTGACTGCCTTGGGCAACACTCAGCGAATTTCGAAGTTAGCAAAGAGGGGGCTGATAGGAACAGCAGTTCTCCACTTTCCGTGCCAGAGAATGGGGACCTTTCACTCTCCTGAACATGTGTGTTGCCGGAGGTGGCCATTTTGAGTGACCAAAGGGGGCAAGGAGCAAGTGCACGGCCGACAACGTACTGTATTTTTCAGAGTATAAGACGCACCTTTTTCACCCCAAAAAAGAGGGTGAAAATCTGGGTGCGTCTTATACTCTGAATGTAGCCCTGCCCAGCCTCGCAAACAAGATTTCAGAGGCTGAAAGAGGCATCTGAAAGAAGCTTCAGAAAAAAAGCCTCTGAAAGGCTTTTATCTAAAATAATATGGCAAGCAACAAACAAGAATCAGTAAAGGTTCTAACCAAACTATGCTAACAAATCTGGAGAAAGACACAATAACCAACAGATCGGAAGAGGTTAAACTACATACCAATCCCAAAGAAAGGAGATTGAACAGAGTACAGATAGTCCTTCAGAAAAAAGCCTCTGGAACAGCTTCAGAAAAAAAGCCTCTAAAAGAAGGTTCAGAAAAAAAGCCTCTGTTTCGGAGGCTTTCAGAGGCAGGAAAAAAAGTTTTTTCAGAGGCAGAAAAAAAAAGCAAGGCACCGAGCTCACAACCAACGAACCTGTTGCTAAAATTCACCTCTGGAAACAGCTGATTGGGGGTATTCTGGGAGACGGATCCACCTGCCAATCAGCTTTTTTCTTATTTTCCTCTCCAAAAAACTAAGGTGCATCTTATACTCTGAAAAATATGGTAGTTAGCATTAAAATCTTTGCAGAATCATCATAGGAAGACTTTAACATGCCCTTTACTTTCCATGCCAATGTTTTGAACAAAAAAGTTCAAGTATCCCTGTCTCATCCTGTTTATTTTCAATACCTTGCTTGCATTAGCATTTCTCAACTTGAAGAGGCACGGACTTCAACTCCCAGAGTTGAAGCGATGGGGGCTGGGGAATTCTGGGAGTTGAAGTCCACACTTCTTCAAGTTGCCACGGTTGAGCAGCACTGCCTTGGACGATGCTACCGAATAAGCCGTTGAGTTGAAATGTGGTGGTGATGAAACGGAGCTGCCTCTGTTTCTATGGCTCCTGATATTCTTGACCAACCCAGAGTCTCAACCTTTGCAGCTGTCGTTCCCAGGGCCAAATCTGCTCACCATGGATGCGTTTAGACCTTTGCAGGTCGATGCGAGGCAGCAGGACTTCTGTTTGCCTACTCTGCCTCTGAGGACCCTGCACACACGGTGGGCCATGGATCATCTCTGCCCCACTCTGGGGCCTTGTGTCCCTCTCATTTTCAGCAGGACATCTGTTTTTGACTGGTCAAGTTCCAAACCAGGACAAAAGGAAGCCCTTTGTGGTTTACTGCCTCTCAGAGCTCCAGACAAGGATACAGGCCAGTGGAGACGAGTTGGCTCCCAGCTCAGCTCTCTTTGGCGGTATGTCACAAGCGCTTGGTATAGCGTGGATAAGCCCCCTCTAAGTGCAAAGGCTGGACAAGCCCCCTAAAATTCTGTGACTCTTACAGCCCCAAACGCGGAGCTGGAGAACTGGGGGGGGGGGGTGGTCCTGTGGCTAAAATGTGAAAATGCACAGGCAGCTCAAGGATTACCAACCCTGAGAGATTTCTCAAGAAGGCTCATTTTTACACAAAAAAATTTAGACCAGGGGAATCAGGAGAATTGGAAAGGCCAAACAGAATGTGGAACATAGAATCATGGGGCTGGATGATAACGTGGGAAAGAAAAGAAGTGGCGTCAAATAAAAATAAGAATGGGGAGAAATGGGGGTTTGATGTTGTTGTTGTTTTTTTATTTGATTTATATGCCGCCCTTCTCCGGAGACTCAGGGCGGCTTACAATGCGCTAAGCAATAGCCTTCATACTTTTGTATATTTTATACAAAGTCAGCTTATTGCCCCCACAAACTGGGTCCTCAATTTACCTACCTTAGAAAGGATGGAAGGCTGAGTCAACCTTGAGCCTTGGTGAGATTCGAACCTGCAATAATTGCAGGCAGCTGGTGTTAATAACAGGGCTTTAGACCACTGTACTATCCAAGGCCAATGTTTAATTTGAGGGCCACCAAATGTTTTAAAGGAAAGTTTCACTCACAGGGGAGTGATTTTTATTATTTTTTTTTGGCAAAGAGATTCTTGAGAATTTCATCTTTTCGAACTCTGAGACTACCTGCAATCAGTAACTGCTGGATTCCCCTGCACTTATGGGCATATATGCCTAGGGCAGCAGGCAAGAGCAGGGGCCTCCTCCAGTCCCTCCTCCAAAGGCACATTTTGAACAGATTCATTCTTTATTTCTGCTGCCTCTCCTTACCTCCCTCCCTGGATCTGCCTCCCCCACAACCTTGGAGGCAGCAGGGAGGGTCAGGCTGTTGACCTGATGGCGAATCCCATCCGCCAGTCTGAAGCGCTTTGTTTGCTCATTCAGCCCCAGCCTCGGAATCGCTGGCTGAGTTAACATTACATGTGTAGCCCCTTTCATCTGCCAAATGTTGCATCTTGGGCTCCATCAGCCTCTGGATAATAGAAGCCCGGGTTTGATTCACTCTCTGATCTTGCCTCAAACATCGCTCTGTCAATTTGCTTTCTAAGGAGGCACCGCCACGACCCAGTGGGAATACGTGTCTTTAATTTGTCCTTTCACCTTCTCTTACACACTTAGAACATCCGTTCCGTCTCTCCCACTCAGCTCGTCTGCATGAAAATGAAACAATCCTCCCCATCGCTCGAGTTTGTGCGGTTGATATTTTCATGCAATTTGTTGTTGCAGACTAGATCAAAACCAATGCTTTTTTTTTTTTGGTCTTTTTTGTTTTGCTTATGCAAGGATTCTCTCTCAAAGCAATGTTGCCTTGTCTCTACTTGAATCGGCCAGGCAGGGAAGAGGTTTTCAGAGCTCTCCAAAAGAGCTGAAGAGCTGGCTTGGATAACAATAGGCGCTGCGCAGGAGAGCCTTGAAGGCTGGGTCCTCAGACCCATGAATGGGCCCCACCGCTCGATACGATCCAACCCGTCCCAGTTAATTCTCTCATGAGTGGTGGGAGACGGAAGATGCTTTAGCCAGATTTGGGGAATGGTCTTCTCTCTTTCTAACAACTCCCTTCAGGAGAGGATTTTTGAGGTGCCTCTGCAAAAGAAAAGAAATATATTATATACACAATGATGTGAAATTGCAGCTGTCAGTTCTTTAGCTGGTGGCTAATGCTGTATTATTATTATTATTATTATTATTATTATTATTATTATTATTATTAATGTTATTCATTAAACATGAAACTCAGTCAACTGCATCACAAATACCATTGACTGGTGCTAATGGTTGATACGGGTTGCTGCCAGCATCCTAGGGATCAACCAAGTACCTTCTTAAGATATACGATGTTCCAAGTAGCACAGTTTTTTGCAGTTCCACTGGTGTTATTGCAGGAAGCGGCAATGTGTTGATGTATCTTATAAAATTCTTGGACATGGTACCAAGTGCCCCAATGACAATGGGTATCACTGTTCAATGTTTCATCCATAGCTGTGTAGTTTCATTGTAGATGATGATGATGATGATTCTGGTTCACCCCACAGTCAGCCAGACATTTGGACTGGATTTGACATTTTTATCCGCCTACTGAGTCCTCTTTGCTTCCATCCAGTCAATAAATCCATGCCCACAGTAGCTCCTTGTTCTTAAGAAAATAAGGCTGAAGACTAGGAACAGTGGCAGAATCAAGAAGGATGCCTTCACCCCCTCAGAGCACCCAAAGACTCTCTGATATAACAGAAATGGGTTTTGGAGTCCTTTTCAGGAGGATCCAGCAGTTGGCCTTGACCCTCAGCTCTCCTCTAAAGAGATGAAGCAGCCATAGGGACCATCTTCCAGGCAGTTATTTGGCCAGGTGTGACCTTCTCACCAGGGAAGGTGCTATCAGCAATGGCTACTAAGCATCAGGCCTTCTCAGCTCCCAGGCTGGTACCACCAAATGGAAACGGCAGTATCTGAAACGACTATTTGTAGGGAGAGTCCGAAGGTCAACCCTGCCTTTCCAGGTGCTGCTGCTGTCTTGGCAACTGCCAACTGGCCTGCCAAGTCGGACTGCCCTCCTGAAGCAGAGCCCGCCTTCACTTCGGAAAAGGGGAGCTGAGGAAAGAAATCCTTTTCACAATGGAGCCTGGCAAGCTGCTTAGTCCATCATAGGTAGACTTTGAAGCTTAATAGCTTGTCTTCTCCCACCAATTACGCCTGAGAAATGGGATCGCCCAGGGACTCCTATCGAATTGTTATCAAAAACATTTCAATTCAGATTTTGACAGCTTCTGCGGGAATGAGTTTCTTCAGGCCAGAGTAGAGACCAGAGAATTGGACTCCATAACTTTCCACTCAAGGTATGGATTTCCTGTCAGGAAAAATAAATCCATGCCTGAATTCATCTACAATTAAAGCATCTGGATCGCCTTTCGCATCTCTTAGTTCTTCGGTTTTGACTGTGAGCACAGAAAGGGAGATTCACAAAGGTATTGCAGTATCGGAGACTGCTCTGTTTTTCGAGAATTAATTTCTTCAGAATGGCTAACGTTGGCATGATGCTTCTTTCAAAACGATGCTGTTTGGGGCTGTTTAAAAAGTCGCTTTGCAAGGGACGGATCACAAGTGCAGATGCCACGTGCCAGGTTTCTCAGCCTTTGATGAACGCGTCGCTTTCCAGGAAAGACGTGGCATGAAGATCTCAAAGGATGCTTGAAGTTGAGCAGGCTTCTAAATCTCTTCGTGATCTCAGCTTCCAGACACAAGGGAATCACACGGTTGGGCCTGGTTTTGCACTGTGCTAGTGAGTGAATAATATATAACCTTGGTCCACGCAAGGGATAAATTGCGTTTGGCTTGATATGATGCAGGGATGCAGATGTCCTATTCTGTAAATCATGATTTGCAATCTGTATTCACCAGCTTAGCCAGACATACAGGCCAAGACCTAATATACAGATTGAGGCAATTCTCAAATTATTCAGCATTAAAAGGCTAAAAACCATGAGCTGCATGGCCTTGGTTCAAATCTCAGTATATTACTCTATTATCTGGGGAAAGCGATTAACTTTGTCAGCTCACGGGAATAGAAATCCTTACGCAGTGTAGTTACGATACATTTAAAAGTCTCTGTCCTGTCTTCCCAACGCTCAAATCCAGGCTGATTGAAAGGCCTCAAAACAAAGCACAATTAAAGGAGCAATGGAAACCCTCCACTCCACCCTCTTCACACAGAAGAGCACTGATGTGGCAGTCCGAGTCGGAAGGGGTGATGATGAACGGCGTTTTCATGGCGGCCGAGTTGAGGCCTTCCACTTCATCAGTGTAAATTGCTCAAACCTGACAGAGTTTGAGCAGGGAGCAGGAAGCCTCCTTTTCTACTCTAGAAGTGCAGATTTGCTTATGGGACTTAACACAACCGCCTTACCTTGCCACAAATTCTTAGCAATCAGTCTTTAATTCCGGTTTCCCTCCACTTGTGGTTCTCAGTGACTGCTGCTTCCTAACTACCCTAGAGCCACGCATCGCAAAAGTCTCCCTGAATGGCCCGCGGGATGCTTTTTGAATTGTTCGATGAGGTGTGATTATATGGTGGGCAGATTCCACCCACATCTTGAAGGTCTTGGCCGGGGCTTCTGCTGCCTGCAGGCGTGTTCAGACATTGCAGGCATGGAGATTTAGTTGGCTGATCTGCCACAGCGGTGTGTGCGGATGACCTTGGGAGACAGGAGGAAGAAACGCAGACCGGAGGACCGACCGACTACTGTAAGCGATGCCTCAGGCTGCAGAAGAGGAAGAAGAGAGCTGGAAGCCTCTCGGAAGGGACCCTTCTTGGTTTTGTAAAAGGAGAGGAGGAGAGAAAGTCTCCTGAGACTGATGTTAACCCTTTGAGCTAGTCCAGACAAGAAGCCCAACAATGAATCCTAGCTGTATTTTTTATTGTAAGGTTCTGAGAACCTTCCAAGACTGCCCAAAAGGGATGGACGTCCAGTGAATGGTGCAAGTATCGCCTCTCCATTTGTCAGTCTCCAAGCTAGGTAGGGTAGCCTTGAAAAGCCGGGCAAAAACCCTGAGGTCCTCACCAGCACAAACACCTGGTTTGCTAGCTCCAAGTAACCAAGGCAGGAGAGTTCTAATTATCTAGGGAAGTGCTAATTATCTAAGGTATTTAAACTTTAAATATAGGAAGCTGGGACTGGCTTTTTACGTTTCCTCCCTAAGCAAAACTCTCTCCCTCATCTGTCCTCTCCCTCTTTCTCTTTTCTCCCCAGCTGTCCAAAAGCTCCACCTTCTAAACCAAATCTGGATTCCACAACCTTATTCTTATTCCCGATTCCTTCCTAAGAAATCAATTTCGGGATAAGTGGCAAAAAAAGAATGCTCCTCCAACCCTCCTCCCAACATCCCCTGCCAAGTTTGTTGGCAAAAATACTTATGGCCCTGAGTCAAGGTTACCCTCCTCTCTGTCTTCCAGGAAGCCGCCGGTTTCTGTTTGCAGCTGCCCCCTTCCCAACCACCGAGGAGGGAGCTGGAGGTACCAGCACAAAAGAGCCCCACCCCCACCCCGAATCCTTAGCCTGCTGTGAATGACAGTTGCAAGCCCCTGGCTTGACAGGGTGGGTCACCACCCTTCACCTTCAGCTCTTTCCCACGTGATCTATGGAGATCCTCCCTCCAGAACCCGAATGCACATGAAACCGCAGGAAGGCAAGGAGGCCGGAGGAAGAAAAACGCCAGCCAGCCCAGCATTTTGCCTTGATCTTGCCTTATTGTGCTTTTGCAGAGCCATTTCATTTCCTATTCCTGTCAAAGAGGGAATAACTCCTGGGATCAGGGTTGCTCAGTGCTGCAGCTTTACAGCTTGGGAAAAAAAAAAAAGAACCCAACCGCAAAAGAGAAGTCCGGCTTCCTTCAGGTTGGTTCCCTGTGGGTTGCCAGGGTATAAAGGGCCTGTAGGACACAAAGGCAGGATCGGATTTAATCATCACCAGCCCCAACATTCATCGGTCTGAGTTAGCAGAACAGGGGGATGAGTGGGCTTGGATTGGAGAAGACTCACCAAATACAAATAATAATTCCAAATACGAACGGATAAAATGTCGGTGCAGAGCACACCGGATTGGCTGCAAGGGAAGTACGTGTGGAACATCAATGTGGCAATACCAGTGGAACAGAAGACAAAAAATTGGAGAACATCACCCAAAATCAAGACTTGAAAATCAAACTGGAAAGAACACGGCAGGAACTGGCTGTGGTGGTTCCAGGGGTTATCAGTTCACTGGGTGCCATACCACAAAATCTTGGACGGCACTTAGAAAATCTGGGCATTGACAATTTTTCTATCTGTCAGTTGCAAAAGGATCCCGCTCTGCTTGGATCAGCCCATAGACCACGGCAGTAATTATGACATGCTGGGTCCTTGGAAGGGACGTGATGTGTATGGAGGCCAACATCCACTAAAGACCAGCACCTCTGCTTTCGCGTTGTGACATATAATCATAATACTACTTAAGTGTGGCAAGAAGTTTGCACACTGACCACAAATTATGATTGCAATAATATTTTTTTTTCTATAGAACCACCAGCTGGAATTGTAGGAGGAGAGCTGAATTAATTTATGATGCAAACTATTGCAGAGAAACCTGGTAACACCTTTTCTGGCTAACAGAATTTATTAAAAGGCAGCAGCGTTTCTGAATTGCAGCTTCTTCAGATGCATGGAGTGGCTTGACGGATGTCTGAGGAAGTGAATTGTTCAGATGGAAACTCTAATTCCAAGAACCGTAATCCCATTACCTGTGGCTGAATCTGGCATCTTAAACTGCAAAATACTGGACGTGACACGTAATCCGATGGACATCTTCCTAGCTATATCCAGGCGGTGGGTGGAGTCCTTTGGAAAATGGCTAGTCTATAAATCATTAAGGCAGTAAAAACAATTAATGTTTTGAACCACAGAAAGAGCTGAGCCTTCAAAATCTGGGCTGCTCCATATAAGACGGATGTGTGGAAGCAAAATGAAAAAGGGCTTGCGGTAAAGTGACAATTAGGGGCCCATGATGGAGTCAAGTTGGCTGATGGCATGAGTAACCTTGATAAGCAACTACTTTGGGGTTGTGGGTTCAAAAATAGCAATAGCAATAGCACTTAGACTTATATACCGCTTCATAGTGCTTTACCGTACTCTCTGGGTGGTTTACAATGTCAGCATCTTGCCCTCCAACAATCTGGGTCCTCATTTTACCGACCTCGGAAGGATGGAAGGCTGAGTCAACCTTCAGCTGGTCAGGATCGAACTCCTGGCAGTGGGCAGAGTCATCCTGCAATAATTCTGCATCCTAACCACTGCACCATCACAGCTCAAGGAAGTTAGTGCTATGAAGTTGGTTCTTTTCTTGGAGGTTGACACGAGGCCAACTGCCCATTTTCAGGGGAGGCCCACCTTGGTCTAGCATCAGATTTCAACTTATATCATTCCAGAAGGGTGAAATCAGGTCCATCCGTGGCCTGAATGGTGGCCATGTCTGCAGGTCTTGCTGTTCCTTCAAGGCGGCATTCGTACAAAGGCATTTATCTCTGGGTGTTCCTCTGTGGAGCCACCTGAAGCTATGGACTTCTTCTTTTCCCTTTCCTTTATCCCCTCAGCAGCGTTCTGCAAGGTTTGTATTAAGGGTGATGAGGATTTATAACAAACCTCTCACCCTTGATCCTGCACCCCTTGGAATATTCGGAATGCCTCTGGCCCTCCCCGCTCCAAAAGGATGCTAGATTGCTGGAGAAAATGCCCCAAAGCTCAACCCCAGAACTCAAGAGGCTTGCACAGAAGTAAGAGAGCAAAACGATAAAAGACGATGTTGCAGATGATAAAAGAAATATAGCCATAGGATCAGAATTAGAACACGCACAGGATATTACTGGCTACGAACTGACTGTTCCTGAAATCATAATGATTGCTAACACATAAATATTATGTAAGATACCAGCATGGCTCCTGCTGCTCTCCCTCTTCTGCTGCTACAGGACTAATTACCTTCTCTGTGTGCAATGCTGCAGGAGCCCTTCCAGTGAACAAGGTCTCCCCCGCTCTGCCTCCATGCCCCCATTTGCATTCCTGGTGATCCGGGAAGGATGCCCCCTCCCTAGCCCCATCCCCAGATGGGGGTCCAACCCCTCTCTCCATTTGTAAGCAAATAGGGCATCTCCAGATCAAAACGGGGGCTTCTGGAGCAGCCTTGGGGAGGGGAAGCAGAAGAATAAAGGAGAGCTTGAGATTTTAAATTAGAAAGCTATATTTGACCTCGGGGAATTCAAGCTGCCTGATAAGAAGTTTTCAAAAGAGGTGGGAGATCTCTCTCCATCTTTGTTAAATAGTCTCCAAAAGAGAAGAAGGAAGGAAGGGAGGGGGGAGGGAGGAATGGAAGGAAGGAAGGAGAGAAAAGAGGAAGGAAGGAAGGGAGGGGGGAAAGGGAGGAATGGAAGGAAAGAAGGAAGGAGAGGAAGGAAGGGGATTTTGTTTCTGCAAAGTTGTTCACACATTGGAGCATTCCTTGGCTTCTGGCACTCCTTGGAGTTTGCACTTCACTTGCCATGGCAAATGTATGGCGATACACACATGAAATTATGGAAACTGTGTCCCAGTACATCTAAAGCACATGCAGTTGAGGTTGAGGGCTACTTTAAAGGAAGATGTGGGCCGGCTGACAGAAATACAGGCAAGAATGTGATTAGGCTCCTGCCATCTGCAGGTGTTATGCCTGCAGATCTTTCTGAGGTGCGTTTCATGATGGACTAAAATCTGCAGCCCTGGGCTCATTGGGGCGGGAAGAGAAGGGGCTGAGCAAGCCTAAGGGCAGGTCTCAGGTTTATGCTATGGATTCCTCACCCCCGCTCCGTGGATCTGCCTCTTTGATCTCTTCCTGAAAACCAGAGAGGAAGTGCATCCTCGCCCAGAATGACGGCATGTATCTGCACAAGGGGGAAAAAAACCTCCTCTGGATGCCACTCCTGGGTCTCTGCCTTTTTAAGGAAAAAGCAAAAGGCCCGTGGGTCGTAGGGCTCCTGTTCTCAAAAGGCAGGCAGAGCAGAGGGCATGCAACAGCTGGAGCGTCAACCAAGGGCCCCCAGGTCCTGAAGGAGCCAAAAGGACTGCAGGCCCAGCTTGCTGGGTGGGACTTCAGCCACCCTCTGTGTCCAGAGAGAGGAGAGGAAAAGAGCAGGTCTGGCCCTTTGGGGTGGGGAGGGATGGGGGAGGGACTCCCAAAAGACCACTATTTTGCCCCCTGCTTGCCTTTCCCCCTTCCCACCCTCTCCGCCTCCTGCATCCACGAGGGGAAAGTTTAGGAGGTCTGACCTTCCCCAAGGAAGATGTGTCAGCATCTCTCACAAGGTAACGCCTGGTGCGAAGGCTGCTTCACAGGTACGGCAAAGCTGGGAGCACTGATGATCATAGCGGGTGTGAGCCATTGTCAACGCCACCCCCGTGTGCCAAATTGTACGAGTAAGGCATGGTGACACTCAATTAAAATTCCTGGCTCCGGTTCTGTGGTGAGAGAGGAAGAGAGGGAGGGGGCAGAGGTGCCCAGGAAAAGCATTCCACTCAAAGTATGGATTTCCATTCGCTCAGCACAGACAGCGATGGAGGCCGTGCCCTCTTCCCACTCGACCTGGAAAACTAAGCCAGGCATGAGGGCACAAAATAGGGCTAAGGAACAAGCCGGTTTCTGGAAATACACCAGAATATCTTTGCAAAACGATTTGTTTGGGCTCTTACACAGGTGTTTCAGTCCTCATTCCTTGTCTTTGATTTCCTGCTTCTGCAATAGCTTATTTCTTTGGTTCCCATTGGCTTTATTCCCGTTGCTTTCTATGGGAAAGCTGTTCTGTTTTCCCCCCTGTTATGTTTCAGGTGTTGTGCTATTTTTTGATAAAGATTCAGAACTGTGATGTTTCAAGGGCATTGAAGGAAGGTTCTCCCTTTGGGAAGCAATGAATCAAGGGACACCGCAGAGATTTCCCCCTTCCCTTCCCAGGAAAGTCCAGTTCCTTCTCTTGCTCAAGACTTTGCTGCTTTCTGACCCACTGCCATGCTTTGTACAAGATCTCAGAAGATTGTCTGAAGGGTCTCGAGGTCAGGAAAGAGATGCGTGTCTCTGTAACATGTAATGGTGGGTATGATTTTTACCTGAGGACAACAAGACCCAAAATATTTCTTGGAGCTTCAGGGCCAAACAAATACTTGTGGAGGTCCTTGCTGAGCCCACCGCCCTCTTCAGCAAATGTTATTTCCATGTGCCTCTTTGCGTAATGCACTTACTGAAGATCCAAGACTCCTTGTCCTGGGCAGGAGAGCGCAGTCTGGCTTTTCAGAATCCAAACTTCATCTGGGGTGGAGGAGACCGGGAGATGAGACGTCCCATCCTCTTCCCTCCTTCCCTCAGTCTTATCCGGTCTCTGCCACTGGCGACTCCCTCCGAGCAGGTGCGTCTTCCTTCCTTTCTTTCTCTGGACAGGAACCAAGATGTCTCTTGCTGCCTGGTGTTATCTTAATGTTCTGCCTGAGATTTATTAGTAGGGAATGGAGAAAGGACAAGATCATTTTCCATATCATAACCACTTGGCAGAGAGCCATAAAATAAAGGGGAGGTAAAAAATCCAGATACAGTCCCCATCGTTTATTGCCTGGCAAAGTCTGTCAAGGGAAGGTCATCTGAGATTTCTCACCCATCAATCCAGGAAGGTGATAAATGTGTCACTCGCCACCGTCTTAATCTGGGCATTGTGGGGGGGGGGGGGGGAAAGAGCAGGGAGAAGATGCTTCTTCTTTCAATGGAGATTGATTTCCATGGGGAAGGGATGCAGCAGCTGGAACAGACTCCTTGGCCTTCACCTCCTATGATGGAGGAAGCGGCCTGCTTGAGGATGCTCCCAAACTTGTTGATTACCCCACTCCATCCACTCGGTGTTACCCTTCCAGGGTTCCTTCTTCCCCCAATTTGTCACCTTCTGTTTCTCGAATCACAGAGTTAGAAGTCCCTTGGGAAGTCTGCCCCAGCTGGAAATCCTGGTCCAGCCTGCTTCGAAGGGGGCAGCTGGGGGATGTCATCTCCCCAAAATGTATACTTTGAAGAGGGTGACAGTAGGACTTAAGTGGTGTCCTGAATGGACATCTCAGCCAGTGTCGACGGGAGGGCAGAATGGAAGGCTCCAGAACATCTGGGGTTGGCAATGGCAGAGTCCTCCTTCAGCTGTTGAAAAAGAGTCTTGAATTTTACGGTGAGGATGCCAAGATGCAGTTGACCAGCTCCGTGTAAATCCAGCCGAGAATGGCTCTTCTGAGCGACTCCCAGCTGAAACCTGTGAGCGGCTGCTTTGCGCATGGGGACCCCTGAACCAAGGCGCAACAGACTGGAAACTCTAGGAAGGCTTCTCTGGAAGGAAGCATGAAGGCTTTGAACATGAATTAAAGATGAGCCTGACTTCCGGGGGTTGCGCCTGCTGTTTGGAGAGCCTCCCTCAAGGGCTCAGCGCTCTCTCAGAGCCCAGGATCAAGAGGCGGAATGTCCAGGAGCCCGAAGCATCGTGCAAAGAGTCAGAGGATCTGGGGGGTGAGGGGTGAAGGCCAGGAATGGCCAGGCTGAGGCCTTGTGGCTTCAGTTTTTTGCTACACAAGAAGAAACATGGGATGCAATTCAAAGGGCCTATTTAACCAGCAGCTGGAGGCCAGGTGAAACCAGCTCTGCAGAACGGGCTCCCCAGCAAAGGGGAGCCATGAAGCAAGAGCAGAACCCTCCATGTAGGCCCAGGAGAAGGCTTCTGCCCTGTTTGGCCAGAGCTGTGGGTCTGCTGCTGCTGTGGAAGGATGCCTCAAGTGCGCAGGGGCATGTGGGTTGGGGAGATTGTGCAGAGACTTCACAGATGCTCCTGAAAATCCACCCTTCTGGCCCTGATGCTGCCATTAGCTCAAAGCTGGGCTGATCAGAGAGCTCTCCAGAGCCAGCTGCTGCTAGACCTGGCTTTGGGCAACCCTTGGCAGCAGCGTCTGAAGGACTTTGCCGACTGGAAAGGGAACCCCTCAAACGCAGGGGCCTCCTCTTGACAGCAGACATCATGGAGAGGAAGCCAACTTAAATCTGGCCAGCATGGTCTCTGGCGAGAGCAGCTTGTGGCATTCAGGCCATCAGAAGCAGACAGCAAAGGTCTTAGCCGGAGCTGAAGGCTGAGCTAAGAGCCTTCCCTAATCCTGCCCTCCCAGCCGCTGCGGGCAAGCTGGGAATCCGTGCCATGCACCGGCTCTCAGCTGCAAGGGAAAACACGCTGAGAAGGGGAGATGGATTTGAGGAAATCCCTCCAGTTTTTAATTCCACCAGCAAAACACTCCCTGGATGTGTGGGTGCGGGCGTGCTTTTCTCCCAGCCTAAACCTGGAGACGTAATCCCTCCCTTTCCATGTGTTGCCTTGCTTCAGAATGGACATGGCAGGGATTTGGGGGCAGGGGTTGGCAAGGAGGGGCCGGAGCATTTGTCTCTTGGAGCAAAAGCAACCAACTGGCTGGTGAGCAACTCTTGAAGGTCCGTATGCCAGTGAGGTTTTGCCTGCTCTCCTTTGTACTGAGTAGAGGCATGTTAATCCAAGCTTCATTTCGGCGGGGTGGGGGGGGGGGAGGGGTCTAAGCTTCGTCTGGTTTAGGCCCATGGCAAGGAGGCCTCCCTGCCTCTGCTGTGGTGAGAGGGCCCACCACAAAGGGGTGAAATCCAGCAGGTTCTGACAGGTTCTGGAGAACCGGTAGCGGAAATTTTGAGTAGTTTGGAGAACTGGAAAATACCACCTCTGGAGGGCCAGAATGGGGATTTTGCAGTATCCTTCCCCTGTCACACCCACCAAGTCACACCACACCCACCAAGCCACGCCCACAGAACCGGTAGTGAATTTCACCACTGCCACCACGCTTCCCTTCCCAGTCCCCCCATCTTAAAGTGGATAAGGTTGAGGAACCAGCCAATGAAACAGTCCGAAATCAGACCATGACGTAGAAATATCCAACAAACAATATTCAGACTAATTTGCATCTCATAAAAAGGGAAACACCTGTGTTCTGACAGACGAGCACAATTCAAAGCGCATTGACAATATCTCCTCGAATGGTGACAAAATGTTTGCAAACAAATCAGAGCTCAAACCAACAGCCTAACTACCAACCTGAGCTACTAATATTCAAACACATTTCAAAGGTAGAGGAAGACTGGACTGGACTACAAAATCAGAAAACACTCCAAAAACATTACAGTTCTGGAGCAGCGGAATGACAGGCTGCCCTCAGATTGAAGTCTGGAAAAAATGTGATTTTGTAGATGCCAGGATCAAGAATCCTTTGGATTCTTTGCTGAAAATTCATCCAGAACAATTCCTTAGATTTATTTTATTGAAGGACAGTCATATATACAATTTTTTTAAAAAAAACCCTGCTTTGATGTATATTTAATTTTTCCTTTCCCCAATTCACCTTTTCTGAACAATCCCTCTAATTCCGCTCCAGGGTTCCTCAGTGCTGGGCTGGTCCCAGAGCGCAGGGCATCTCCCAGCAACTGCTCCCTCCTTAAATCTTGGTGATTTCCTGGCTACCAAGCCAATGACAGATAGCTGGCCTTATCTGTGCGCAGCAGCAGAGATAAGATAGTCAAAGGGGTTTTTTATTCCCCTGCAGCTTGGCCCTAACCTCTCCAGAGGGAAACTGGATTAGCAGTTTGTTTTGTTTTTCAGAGTAGAAATGCAGAGTTTGGAGCTTGTGGGGGGGGGGCATTGCAACAATCCTGACTTTGGGCTGGATTCCCACACACCCCTAAACCCAATCGCAGTTTAACCAAAGAAGGGTGCTGCTCTCCCATCTTGGCTGCCTGTGTTCATCTAGCTTTGTGTCTTGTGTGAGACGAGGATCCTTTGCAGTGGTGGGTTGCCCCCAGTTTGGACCGGTTTGCTCCGCCCACCGACCCCGATGTCAATAGGGAGCTTCTGCACATGCGCATGGCCCCATTGCGAACCAGTAGTAAAGGTAAGTACAACCCAGGAGCGGACACAACACACAGCATAGCACATCTGCCGCCTTTAGTGCAGCACACGCCTTCCCTGGTCACAGGTGATTGCTCTGCTCACCTCTGCCCTTCTAGGACCGTGCCAGGTGATGTTGCCACTTAAGGAGGTCTTTAAAACCCAAGTCTGTTTGCCCAAAAATGCTCCCTCCATTTCCCCCCATCTTCCCAGTTCGGAAAGTCCCGGGGGCCGTGTTAAATTCTTGTTGTTGTTTTGAAAAGACAGCAGTCTGCAATGATTTTTGGTGCTGCAGCTCCTTCCCATAAAAGCCTCTTTGGCCCAGGAGGTTTGCCTGCAATAGGCTGGGAGAGGACGCTCACCGTCCTGCTTTCTGACAAAGGGAGTCCTGCTGTGGCCTTTGCTGGCTCCCCATTTTTCCCGGGGCGGGTGGGCGTTTGGGGAACAGCAGTGGCTCCCCTATGAAGACCTGGGGGATGTGAGCAGTTTGCATTTTTCTTTGTGGTCTCAGGTCTTCTTCTCCAAAGAGATCTTTGAAGAGCACCGTCTGAGCAGGAGACGTGGCTTCAGGGCCCCGAAAAGCAGGTGCGGGGACAAATCTGACACACATCGCAGCTGCTCAGGTATATTTTGAACCGTTGATCACATATTGTGAGGCAGTTCTGTTTTTTCCCCTCCTGTCACCTTCTGTCATCCTGCTCTTCGAATTAGCTGAAAACGGGCGACTTTGGAGTCTATTAAGGGTGCCTCTAATGGAGTTCAGACTGATCGGTGCCCCCTGAAAGGAAGAGAATGGAGAAAGATGAGGGGCCTCCAGGATATAAGGTTGGGGTCCAGATATGGTGCCCACTCCCCTCGTTTTCGCAGAAGACGTAAAGCCAGCCAAATCCTTCAGCTTCCTTCCTTTGTTGCCGTTTCGATTATATGCTATCTGATCAAACTTGGATATTTCCGTAGCCTCTTCTTTTGTAAAAGCTACTATATTTCACTCCGGCACTTTTGATTTATTTTACCATCTGTTAAGAACAGTCTGCTATCGATAGAGATAATTTCCCATTCTTTTCGCATCCTTGAAGGTTTGGCAGGTGGTCGATAACCTTGACGATGAGGTGGGAATGGCCTCTTTGGCATATCAATTGCGCTTTCCCAAGTGGCTAATTGATTGGCTCCTGTGTCCAGCCCAGTTTTCTAGATGGGTGCAAAAAAGAAGCAATGGAAGACCTCTTCAGGAAGGTCAAGAGAGATCATCCATCCCAGAGGCACAAGGAGATGCTCCCTCTAGCTCTTTAGCTGGTCCCCAGAGCCTGGTCCCCAAGCCCTGACCTCCAACCTGGGATCTGGAACCATGGTCAGATAGCACTTTGGGTGAACTTGGTTGATCGAACAGTATAAAGATGAACTTCATTTGGCAAGTCATCCATCTTCCAGCTTAGAGTTTCCAGACAGGCTCCCCCAATCTCTCTCCCTCTCCATCTTTCCCCTCCTCCCCAAATTTTGAAGACCGCCTTCTTAGACTCTTTGAAACTCTCTGGCCCCTGTTGATGTGCTGCGTTGGAGGGAGCGGATTGTTGTTAGAGCCAAAACGGTTGGAGGGAGGGAGGGCGGCTGCTTGGAGCAGTTCGCCAGGAGCTGCCTGTCAAAAGGAAGAGGAGCCTGGGGAGGCTGAAGGGGGACCGTGACAGAAGGCGGGTGAAGCCTGCAGGGGAATGGAGGTGAGGAGAGCAGGTGAGCAGCAGAAAGGTAAACAGCTTTGGAGGAGCTGGGACTGGAGGAGAGAGCAGAGGCCAGGCCCTGCTCCTCCCAGCTCCGCACTTCCTGCCAGAGGAAAATATTCCAGCAGTTGTGTCTTGTGCACGAGGGGGAACTCGGCTGCCTGAACCTGGGGCTGCTTCTCCATCGCCCCACTTCATGCTTCCTTTCTCAGAGGGGTTGGAGTTTGGGGTCTTCACTCTGTGGGTTCCTGGCTGGAATAACATGGTGGTTGCTTTCAGAGTCAGACTGGAAGCTCCTTCAAACCTGCAGATGGATGTTCTCCAATGGCAGCTTAAGCAAGGTCACGTCTCTCGCCGCTGGATTCTGGGAGGAAGGCTGGTGCTGTACCTCCCGTTGGTGGTTGCAATGGAAAAGGAGCAGGGACTCTCTCCTTCCTTCTAGGTATCAGAAGACAAGGCTGGGGACATCTCTGCCCCTCTGTAGGGAGGAAGGGGTTGCCAGAGAGAAGCCTCCAACACGGCAGTGGTACAGTATAGCCTTTATTGTCATGGTACATCTTGTGTAGAACGAAATTGGTTGGTATACGGGAACCCATTTCAGGACTTCTGGCAGATTCAGCACCCAGTTCCTGAATAGTCCCCTGGTGTCCTCCAGATGCACTGGGTCTCATCCCCCCCAGTCATCAGGGATTCATACAGTCCAACATATTTAGAGGACATCACCGTGAAGACCATCTCTGGTCTTTGAGACCGCTGGCTGCGGTTGATGGAAGTTGTGGCCCCTGAAATCTCAAGGGGAGCATTTTGGGGGAATTTATTTTATGTGGTCTCTGATCCAACTCTTCAATGCTAGGGGAGGGGAGTCGAACACCTATTTCATGAAACCATGGCAAGCCATTGTTGGGGTTTATAGAATGGTGGCTTGTTCAGAAGTTCCAAGTGTAGCTTTGGGTACAAAGGCTGGTGCTTTTATCCCTCGTGGTGCTGGAAGTTTGCAGCCAGGCCAGACCAGCTCCTTAACATACAGGATTGCATCCTCCTTTCCATTTTGTGAGTACCGGTCATTAAAGAGGGGATGGTATAGGCCACCGTTTAAATCAAAGAGTTTCCCGTCACCCGAGTGCTGAGTTCCTGCCACCTTCTGCCGTAGACGGTCTAATGAGCTTGGGTGGGATTAGAGATTTTATTAAATATCTTTGGATTCCAGCCCAGTTTCCTCTTCACCTTCACGAGAGGTGAACTTCTGTCTCTGAAAAATCTTCCATTGATCTTCTCACTCTTTAAAGTTCTTCTGGAAAGAAAGACATGAAAACAACTGGCAAAATATGAATTAAGCATCGGATTCTTTTTCTGTTCCTTAGTGAAATCAGGGATGGTGTAGAAGCTCCCAATGCGGGGTGGGGTGCTCTTTTGGAGGGTTTGTTTTCTACCTAGATGTTGTGTCTTCAAGACCACCTGGCTCTTGTCTGGGCTTTCATCAGAATGTCACAACAGGCAGAAACCAAGTTGGTTTAGGAATGACCACCATTCATGCAATGAGGGATTTCAGCAGTGGTGAAATCTAAAAATTGTCGCTACCAGTTCTGTGGGCGTGGCTTGGTGGGCGTGGCCAACTTGACATCAGGTACGTCACTCACTGTTAGAGCCAGGAGCTGCACATTCTGAAGCACATTCTGCCCTTCTGAAGCCCCCAATGCTTTGAGTTTCTCTCCGTCATCTGGCTCGACTGCCCAAGCAAACTTCAGAGCCTTCTCTTACCACCCCTCTCCATCCCGGAGGGCTGCACATCCCTCCCGCCAATCCTCCGTACAAACTGCCCACCACAATTTCTGCAAAGAGGGGAGGGTGATGCTGCAGAAAAGGCTGCCTTTCACCTGTGCCTCCCGTGCCGGCTCCGTGGGGCTTGGGGCTCCAAGGCAGCCCACTGGATTCCCACCTGGCCACCTGCCTATTCTCTTTACAGATCTTTCCCTTTGGCCCGGGCTGTGCTGCTTACCCGGGCAGGCCAGTGCGGGTAGCTCTTCATCTTGGTGCTCCCCTGCCCGCCGCCTCCATGCACTATGCTTGGAAGGGGCTGCCACCGCTGTACCAGGAAGGGCCCGGCGTTTCCCTCAGCTGCAAATGCTGAGGTTTGAGGTCTACCCAGTTTCCCCTAAAATAAGCCCCCCTGAAACCCACGCATGCACAGCCAGTCCCCGCTATTCCCTCTGGTTTCCTCCACATGCCCCAAAATAATAAGACCTCCTGAAAATAAGGCCAAGCGCTTATTTCAGGGTTCAAAAAAATATAGGACAGGGTCTTATTTTCGGGAAAACACGGTACAAATTGTGTAAAAGGGTGAGCTCTTGATGACTGCGTGGAAGGGAAACGAACTGGGGTGGAGAAAGCATGGGGAAAAGTCCAGGCGGATTGAGAAGGAGCAATAGGTGGGATGTGGGAAAGTGGACAGAAGCATCCAGGCAGAGGGGCTCATTTTTTAAGTGTGCTCAAGGCTGCCTAAAGAAATATTAGGAAGCTCAGCCCTGGGCCCTTTCCTCCTCGGTGGCCAGTCCCATTCTGAACTTCCAGTAGAACTCCTGAGGCCGAAGGGACTTAAAGGGGGCCGAGGAACCCAAAAGCTGGCTTTCTCAGAACTTGCACAGGACTCCCTGTCACCTGTCACGTGTACTTAGGGGGAGGGTTCGAATCCTGGAGAGACGGGGAAACGAGCGCCTTTTAGTTCGTCGCCAACACCTCAGGTTGGAGTGCGTGCTAGCTCCTCACCTGAACCCAAGCCTCCATTGGCGCTGCATACAGAGCTGAAGACTTCATAGGCAGGCCGCGGTGGGACGATGCAGTTGGCTGCGGCCAGGGCCAGCCCCACGCTCCCTCCGACCCATACTCAGTTTTTTCCCTTCCATGCAACCATCAATAGCTCGCCCTTTAACACGATTTGTAGACCTTAAATCTCAGCATTTGCAGCTGAGGGAAATGCCCGGCCCTTCCTGGAACAACCCGCCACCCTCCCTCCCTGCCTGGCTGCAGAGCTCCGCCTGCCCTCCCGAAGCACCACCACTGCCATGCGCTTCCATTTCATGGCAGGAGAAGGAAGAAAGTGAACGGTGGTGGTGCTCCGAGAGGGCAGGTGGAGCTCTGCAGCCAGGCAGGGAGGGAGGGTGTTGAGAGAGGCGGCGGCAGCATCCCCTTCCATGCGCAGCACACAGAGGAGGAGGTGGGCAAGGTGGCCCCAGCGCACCTGTTGCTGGGGAGGCGTGGCAATCGCTCGGCCAGGGCAGCCTGAGCAGGGGCTACATCGGCCTCTCCGCCCACGCCATGTCCCACTCAGGCCGGCCGTGCAACTACAAGTGCAGCGGCCTGGTTCTTACCCTGGCCCGCCTGGGTAACCACTGCTGCCCAGGCTGAAGAGAAAGTGCCCCGGGCTCCATGGTGGCACGCCTGGGCCTGGCCCTCTCCCCGCACGGGGGGCTGCCATTCGCTTTCTTCTTTTTCCCGCCGCGAAACAAAAGCAAACAGTGGCAGCGGTGCTTTGGGAGGGCACCACATGTGCAGCACCATCCAGGACATCAGCTTGCCCACCTGGAGCACCACCATGGCAGTGCCCCCCTCAGACCTGGAGCAGCAGCTGCATCTCCACCAAGGGTCGCCCACCCACCACTGGCCGGGCTGGGCTGGATGCCAACCTAGGAAGGCAGGAGGGCATGAGGGACCGCCAGGAAGGCCGCGTGGAAGGCAGGCAAGCATGGCAGGACTGAGGGCCGCAGACCAGTTCAGGGGCGTGTCCAGCCAGCGATCACTACCGGTTTGGCAAACCAGCCCCAATCTCCACTTCCGGTTCTCCTGAACAGGTGCAAACCGGTAGCATTTCTCCCCTGGATTTCAGGTTGGTGTTTTGCCATGAGCCTCTCTGAAGGACTTCAGCTCAGCCATGCCCTCAGCCCAACCTACATCGGGAGATTATTGGTCTAAAAATAAAAAGGGGCGAGTCCCCATCCTGAGTACTCAAGAAGACGTAAAGGCAACAATAAGTAAAATCAGCTGTTGGGTGGCAGTCAAGATGGCTAAGTTCATACAGCAGGGACAATTAACCAGGCTTTACTAAACAAGGTACAATTGGCCGGGATC
This sequence comes from Ptyas mucosa, assembly GCA_012654045.1. Taxonomy (NCBI): domain Eukaryota; kingdom Metazoa; phylum Chordata; class Lepidosauria; order Squamata; family Colubridae; genus Ptyas; species Ptyas mucosa. Next base: position 25,641 of record WNWU01019091.1, on the reverse strand, counting down.
ACACAGCATAAACTGTGGCTTGAGAACTACAGTGGCTGGCAGTGCTCTGCTGATCTCATTATGGCTACCATGGGTTCTTTTGGAAACATCTCCTATAGAAGCAACAGCTTCTTTGAATAAACCATCTCAGGCAGGACTTCTCAGCCCCAGGGCCACGGGGCTTGCCTTAGTTCAACTTCTTCTTTAAGCTGATACGAACAACAGTTCAGCAGCTTGGGAAGTTTAGAAGCCAGCTATTTAAAAACTTTTATTTCCCAAAACTGACAATTTGGAGGGGTGGAGATTGTAACAAGCAACACCTCAGGGATTTTAGCAGCTCTCTGCCAGACACCTGGAGTGAGATGTAACCGGAAGGAATACGGAACACAGCCCAGATTTGGGGGGGGAGGAGGAGGAGGAGGTGGTTGGCATATAACCGTTTGCGCCTTCACATGTTGTGTGAACGCAGCTCATTGTGGTTTATTCTATAAACCATGCTTAAAGAAACTACTGTACTGCTTAACCTGCTGGGTGAACCTGGTCACTGCATTATAATTTTAGCTGCAGCTATAGGTCTATCATCCAAACTACCAGCCATCTCCCCTTTTACAGTTAAGAAAGATGAAAAATAAATAAACGTGGGATACAGCCCTTCCTAAACTTGCCACCCCAGGAAAAGGGGGCCAGCCCAATTAAATTGGGCCCATTTGAAGGGGAGGCAATACCACCAGCCCAACGCAAAGCGATATGCTAATTGCCCAAACTTCCATCTAGCCGCTTTTCTCGCATTCCTTCAGAACTTGACGTGGCCAAGAGATCCTAGATTACCCTGGAGGGTCTTTGCAGTTTTAGACATAAAAGGGTGCTGGAACAGTTCAGGTTAGAGCTCACCTCAGAATTTTACTTTGCTCCTCTGAGCGCTTCAATCCCTGCACACTCACAACTACAGCCTCCCTGCACGGCCCCCCTCATTAGCAGCGCTCCCCGAGAAGCATCAATCAGGCGGGCTGGCTGGGGGGGGGGGCAGAAGCTCAGCCCCCAGAAGCTTCTGGCAGGGAAATCATTGCCCTGCCCTGATGCCACCTGCCTTGACTTCTCCCCGTTTTGATGACCTTCAATGTTTGAAGGACCAGCTCTTCCCCAGGGTCGCCTCCCTTTGCCTTAAAAGTGTCCCAAAGGTTTAAGGTTTCTCTTGATTTTTGGTGCTTCCAAGGAACCCTCCAGTTTCCCAGAGAATTTCAGAAGTGAGAACCAGTTTCCCTAATTCTGAATACTCTGGATCTTCTGGAGGTTTTGAGAGCACTCTTTTTTTGTGTGTGTTTCTTCAACCAGGACCTACTACTGAAACCTTGGTAGGCCATTCTGGAGCTCTTTAATGTAGGACAAGCTGCTCTTTGATGGTTTGCCATAAGATTCAGAGTGTGACCTTGTGCATCCAGTTCTTGGCGAACCACTTTTTAGGAGTGCGAAATGCCAGTTTGTCACCCTTTAAATAACACTCTCTATAATGTTCTTGAGGTGTTCTGTTGGGAAACAGAGAGGCCCACAAAGATTTGAGCAACCTACTTAAAGCTTCTGCTCCCAACTGGTTTCATTTGGGTGTTTATGTGTGTTGATTTATATTATTATGGATTCTACCAGTATTAGATCAGAGCAGCTGTCCTCACTTGGTTGGGCCAACTCCCATCATCATCTGGGCAGAATGGCCAAACGGTTCATGTGCTGCCCAGAGGATTGTGGGAGCTGACCTCCAGCGGTCTAGAGAGCCCCAGGGTGGGAAAGAGCTTCTAGCATCCATCCGGGAGCCTTTGCCAGAGGAGATGGCCCTCCTCTTGCTTCAGAGGCCCTCAGGCTGCATCCCGGCTGCCTTTATCTGGCACCACTTTTATTTCACCCAGGTGGGATGGATTTCTAGGGAAAGTGGGCAGCCGTAGGATGACGGCATCCAGAGGGAAGACTTCTCCTGGGCGCTTCAGCCTCTCCCACCTTCTTCAAGGGGAAGAAGGGGACTTTCATTACTTTCACTTCCTCTCCCGCCCCTTGTTCCCACTGGCGGGTTTTGCTTTTGAATTTTTCAAACTTTTCCCCGGCAGGATGAAGCATCTGAGTTGGGGCAGCACAGAACTCTCTTGGAACTCTTGGTGGTGTATGGCGGTGGTCTAGCATCTCTGACACCTGCTCATCATAGGGGCAGAAGGAAGCAAAGGGGGGGGGCTGCCTCTGACCCCCCTCCAAATGCCAGCAGCTGCCTCGGAGGGCAAAGGGAGCTGGATGGGGGCTGGGGGGGGGGGGGCGGGAGGCGGCCAGCCGCCCTTGGTCGGCCGGCCGGGGGGCGGGCGGGGGGGGGGGGCGGAGAGCCGGCCACGACTGAGCACCAACAGGCCAGGCTGGTCTTGGGGCAGGAAGAGCCGGGAAGCGGAGCCCGGCCGGGTGGGAGCCGGCGGGGCAGGGGCGGCGCGCGTCTCCCCGGGCGCAGGCGGGTG
>WNWU01019091.1:6752-22779 GCA_012654045.1 Ptyas mucosa | reverse complement strand
GGCCGGGCAGCCGCGGCCGGACAGCCCCCGCCAGCCAGCGCGCCATCGCCGGGCCGGGAGGGGGCAGAGGCGGCCCCGCCGCCGCCGCCGCCGCCGCCGCCGCAGAAACATGGAGTCGGCGCCGGCAGCGCCCGAGCCCAGCGCCGGGGAAGCGGGCGGCGGCGGCGGCGGCCCCGGAGAGGCAGAGGCGGCGGCGGCGGCTCGAGATCCCCCGGCCGGCGCGGAGCAAGCGCGGAAGGGCGATGCGCCGCCGCCTCCCAACCGCAGCAGGCACAGCTGTTCCGGCGGCGGCGGCAGAGGAGGAGGCGGAGGCGGAGGAGGTAGGAGCCGGGGGGGCGGGCGGAGGGGCGGAGGGCGGGCGGGAGGCGCAAACTTTTGCGGGCTCGGAGCCGCTCGGGCGAGAGGCGACCCGGGGGGAGGCAGGAGAGAGTCTCTCGGGGGCGCCTCCACACGTTACGCGGCTCTTCCACGTGGCAGGCGCGCCGCCTAGCTCCAGCCGCCTCTCTGGCACGCGAGGTTGGCCGCGGCGGGGGCGGGGGCGGGGGCGGGGAAGGCAACTTTGCCGGGGAGGGGAGAAACTTTCTGCCGGCCCCGCCGGCGCCTCCGGGCCCTCGAATGGGGGCGTCGCGGGGAACGGCCGGAGCCGGCGGGAGGGGCGGGGCCTGGCGGGGGCTGCCCTCTGGCCTCTTCGCTGCTCGCTCCGCTCAATGGGGAAGGGGCGGCTGTGGCCCCGGGCTGCTCCTCCGCTCTGCCCGGAGCCCGCTTGGGCTGCGCTCGCCGGTGGAGCCGTCCTTGGCGCCCCTTCCTCCAGGAGGCCCGGACCCCAAAGCTCGGGGGCTCCGTCGCCCGGGGAGGGGGCTGCTGCCACGCCGCAGGGCAGGGGGGCTGCTTCCCGGGCCTTGCCCCCCCCCTTAGCTCCCCGCCGTTCGGCAACCGGCAGTGGGGAATGGAGGGGGCGACGGGGCAGGTGCCGCGGGGGGGGGGCGCTTTGGCGGGGCAGCCGGAGCAGAGAAGCGCCGCAGCCGCTTATGTAACAGCTTCCATCCGAAAACCGATCGATGTTGGGTCTGCCCCGCCGCTTTTCTCTGCCCGCCCCCAACTTCTGCGGCCTCCCCTTGCTCGGCCCTTTCACCCCCGGACTGCGCTGGCCCCGAGTCCTGCTCCCTCCTCTTAATGGGGGGGGGGAGGAGAAAAAACTCGTGTGTTGACTGCATCCCCCCCTTCACCGCCCAGCTGACTGGCGGGGCATGGGGGGAGGGGGCTGGGCTGGCAGGGGGGCGCCCAGTTGCAGAAGCGCCTCTTTCAGGACTGAAACCCAGCGAAAATTACATAAACTCTGCCGGCGAGCGGGCGGGCGGCGGGGGCTCTCCCAGACGAAGCTCCTTTTGCAGAAATCCGGCGCTAGCAGCGCATTCGCCGGTTCCTGGTTTTCGGGGGGGGGGGGGGGGGAGCAGCTGTTTGAACCTTCTTAAATGGGTTAAGCTTTTGATACTGGTAACCTGCTGACCCAAATGTGTGGTGATGCCGCTTCTGTCTCTCTCCCTCCCCCCTCCTGCCCCCCCCCCCCAAATCCTGCTAAGATTAATCAGGGAAAGCGCAGGCTGCCGCCAGGCTGCTCCCTCGCCAAGGCTCTGCACGCAAGCGCTGCCTTATGTAAGAGCCCGGGGGGGGGGGGGGAGGCAGGAAGACAAAGGAGGGGGAGCATTCCTGAAAGGAGGGCCAGAGCCAGCTCGGGGTCAAGGCCAGGGGGAAGGCAGTGGGTCTGGCCTTGGGGGGGGTGAGGACAGGGAGCAGCGCTGGCATCTCCTGCCAGTTGGCCGTTGGGGGTGGGAGAGCCCCCCCCCCTTGCAGCCTCCCATGGTGGAATTGGGGGCCCCTTCAGAGATGGACGTCTTGTGCCAGCGAGCCCCAGGGACGTCGTGTGGGGTGGCTGCAATGGTGCCCTTTGTTTATCTCCTGCCCCTTGGATTTTGCGCTGGCACTGCTGAGCCCCCTCCCATCTTGCAAAGACTGCTACCGGGGGTCCTGGCCCCCTCGAGACCAGGAATAAACCAGGAATAAAGAATTGAATCCGTAACAGGATGATGGTCTTTGTAATGCCTCTCCCTCTTGGTCTCTGGAGTCGCCAGCATTAGTGGCTTTCTGGGAAAGGGGTGGGAGGGGGTGATTCATATCCTTGGGGGGGGCAGTGTTGCAGAGGAGGGCAGCAGGGCTGAGAGGATTCTCCCTCGTGGCTCCTGATGATAATATGAGACTGCAAGAAGTTACAAGACAATGGCAATTTGGGGTCCCAGGTCTTAAGGGCACCTGCGTCCCCAGGACCCCTGCAGAGGGGGGGTGGGGACTCTGGACCTTGTCCTAGGCAGGAAAGGAGGGAGGCTGAGTCTTCCCCGGGGCCACTGCCAAAGCCCGGGCTTCTGTCTCCCGGCTGAGGTCTGGGATGCTGGCAGACGTGCGGCCAGGCCTGAATGTTTGTTACATAAGCCTTCCGCATTGGGCATGCAGAGTGGCACTGGAACTGAACGCCCCGATGCCAAAGGGCAGAAACACATTAGTGCTGTACGGGAGGAAGCCATTCGCGTGGCGTCTCTCCTTTTGTAGGTTGATCTAATCGCTTCCAGGGCTCCGAAGCAACCTGCTAGGACAGCGCGGCTTGTAGCAAATGGATGTGCTCGCAGAAGCCGCGGCAGCGTGAGGCGGTTGGGGAAACTAAGTCAGCCGCAAGCGGGCAATCACGGCAACCCCCCCCCCCCCCCCGGGAGGCTCTGCCGGCTCAAGTTCATCCCTGGTGAAACTGCCCAGGCTCAGGTCGTGGCTGGCGGGTGGGGTGAGGGGCAGTCGTGGTCTTCTTTCTCGGCCGGAAGGGGGATACAGTCGGAGCCTTTGTGCCCACCTCCTTCGTAGCTTGCAGAGTTTGGTGTTGGTTTTCTGGAAGAGGTGGGTCTCCTTGTGTCAAGGGCAGGTCTGCGGCGGGTGGCACTGGCACATGGGGCAACCTGCGGGCAGCATTGGAGCCCTCTTGCCCAGGCCTCTAATGGTGTGCAGGACAGGCACTTCCCTCACTGGACTGACGACCCCACCCCCTCCATGGTGTTTGACTTGCATGGCCGGGGGGGGGGGGGGGGGTGCCTGGGGGGGGGGGGGGGGGGGGTGTACGCATTCACAAACACATTCACCCACATCTATACATTTGCTCGGCTGTCTGGCCATCTGTAAAGCCTGCACTTGGCATTGCTCTCAGCTTCTCTAGGCGGCATTTAAAAACAATCAGGAGTCTGTGGCGCTTAAAGACTAACAAATTTATTGTGCCACTTCATCAGGAGCTGGGCTGTGGTCCAAGAAGGCATCTGTCAGGATAAATCTGTTAGTCTTTAAGGGGCCGTAGGATTTGTTACGGTTCTAGCGAGTCACTCCGTGCCTTCCAGGCAGCTGGAGTTGGGGAGTGCCAAGGCCCTGGAGGGTGCAGCTCCTCCGGTGGGGGTGGGGTGGGGGGTGGCTGTCTCCCCTCCCCCCCAATGAGAGATGTAACAAGATGCCCAGATGTGTGGGGCTGGTTGCTGTGTGAGAATTCCCAACCCACGATAAGGGGCTTGGGGGGCTTAATCAGTCTTCTAGTCCCTCTGAGGGGCGGGGAGGCTTTTGTCTAAGGAAATCACGGAGGGTGGGGCCCAGCTTGGAGGACTTCCAGCCTCAATGGAGGGGGGGAGGGGTTTCAACCCTATCCTATCTCAGCTGCCCAGGTCTGCTGTCGCCGTGCCCAGTTCTCTGCAGCGTTATCAGCAGCTCCTCTGGCCGATGGATCCACCACGAAGCCAACCAGCCTGGGCAAATCTGAAAGGGCCTCCCGCTAATCACACGGGCCTCAGTTGTGCTGCGTTGGCTCCGAGCATCAAGAAGGCGGGTCCGAAACCCCACGGAGCAGGATGGGCAGCAGTGAGCCACAGTCTCTGTTTCAGCTCTCGGCCTCTGCTGCCCCCTCCCTGAAGTGGGGTGGTTGAACCCCCCCTTCCAAGGGGGGGGGTTCTCCTTGGCACCGGTTTCCTTTCTTTGGGCATTATAGGGAACCCTTCCTTTCTCCAGCCTTCCGGGGAGGGAGGCCGCGTGGAACGCCTCTTGAGCCTCTCCTAGAAAGAGCTGGCAGCCTCCCCTTGGCCAGGGACCCAGCCATGCAGGGGGCTTGTGCGTGCAGAGAGGGCCCTGGGGTTTGGGGGGGCTGTGCCCCTCCCTTGTAATCCGTGAATCCCGGAATCCGTGACTTGGGGAGCTGCTTGAATGGTTCAGGCCCCTTCCTCTTGCCACAGGCGCCTCTGAACCAGCCTCTTCCTGGCTCAGAGGTTGGGGTGTCTGGGGGGGAGGGGGGGGGAGGCGGTTTGCAGGTGACTTGCCAACCTCCCTCCCCACTAATTACTCTCCCGTTGCTCATCTGCCTGGTTGCCTGGAGCCGGGCAAGCCCAGCGTCTTTTCGGGCAAAGCAGGCCCGTCATTGAAAGACTCCCGCTTTATGGAGACTTCGGTTCAGGGTTGGCAGTTGGTGTGTAATGATAAATTATCCCCAGCGAGAAAAATACGCACTTGTCTTCCTCCCGTGTTTCCAGTTGACAAGTCTGTGGCTGCTCCTGCCTTCGGAGAGGCTCTCCGGCTGATGCCTGCGTGTGTTTAGCAACCGGCAGTCAGGATGACACCAAACCCGGTGATTATTGGATCTTTTTGGGGGTGGAGGGGGTGTCTTCGGAGTCAGCGTTCCCTCCTCTGCTCTGCGTCTTCCCTCGCTTTCCCTGTTGGGCTCCTGCCTGTAGCCCACCCTATGGGTCTGCCAGGGGAGCTGGGCTTTGCCTGCCTTTGCAGAATTTCCTGGAGCTTTTCCTGAGCCTCAGATCTGGCTTCACGCTGCCTCCTAAGACCCCACTGGGCACAACCTGCAATCAGGACGCAGGGCTTCACTGGATGGATGGACCAACTAATTGTGGTTTGTGGTGGAGCTGATCGAGGCAGCCTTGGCAGCCTTTTGAGAGCGGATTCTGTAGCACTTGAGCTTCAGATTTGTGCCAGGAGGGTGTCAGTCCTGGCTCAACCCTGAGAGTTCACCCAATATTGTTTGCAAATATCCAGAGCTCTTATTCTGGTTCTTGTGGACCAGAAACGTGGAACACAGTTCTGGCTGCTATTGTGTCTTTTATGCCTCTGTGTAGAACGTGTGTGCACAAGGCACTTCCAGCCACATCATCTTTCCCGAAATAAGAGCTTTTTTGGGGGGGGGGCTGGGCTAAGCCCCTCTGCCTTTTCCGCTGCTGCAGCGACCTGCTCCCCCACTCTGGCGCTCCCCTCCCTCTGTTCAGCCCCTGCCTTTTGCACCGGCCCCTCGACTTCATTCCTTAAATATCCTCCTTCCGAGTGATGTGCAGAAGGCTGTTTTTGCAGCACGAGTTGAACTTCTTGATAGCGTAACAAATTTTAGCTTAGCTTGCTACTATTCTAATGAGCTTCCTTCTGGCTAGATAGAAGAAAAAAAAAGGGGGGGGGAGAGCTTCAGCCTTGCTGGAAAAAGATTCCTGCCCACGGATTTGACAAGTAAGTTTAGCCGATTGTTGAAAAAGCAAGCTATGATTACAGGCTGGCAGCCGGCACGACCAGTGCTGCATTTTAAAGCAGGCAGACCTAATGCTTATTGGCAAAACAAGGCGTTTGGGAGCCGGGAGGGGGCGGGGGCCGAACGGGGGCTTTTCTGAGGGAGGGGGCACGCTGAGAAGGGTGTGCTGGGCTCTGGGACTCCCTGGGGGTGGGGGGTGGGATGGGGGAGGGGAGATCTGCGTATGAAATAAACCGGCCTTGGAATGAGCCTCCTTGTGAGGCCGTGGACCCAGCCCTACAGCCTCTTTCATTCATTCGTCCCTGCATTCGTATATTTCTTTATATGCCGCCCATCTCACTGTCGAACAACTCACAGCGTCCTAAAACAAGAATATAAAACAATTGGAACGCTAGAAAACATTAAGTGTTAAAAATTAAAAGGTTAAAATGAAGGAAAAAATGGTTAAAAAGAAGATCACCGTGTAAACAGGGTGGAGGTGGGACCTTCTAACTGCCTCCAGAGTAGGCGGTTGCACCATGGTTTTCTTCTTTAACCTTCCATGGCTGGGGGAATCTCCTGCTGGGGTCGCATCCAGGTGCCCGTCTGGCTCAATGAGGCAGAGCCTTCGGAGATCATAGTAGATTTCAACGGGGAATAACTCTGTTCTTGTGAATTTGGATATCCAGGATGGCCCCGAGTCACATACTTTCTAGGCATCAAATTGCAATCCTGAGCGTTTCTGGGATTTAATATTTGGTTACTGTTGTTGCCTCAAAAGGGGCTCCACTCATCCCTTAAAATTGCCCTCTTGATTGTGACAAAAAATGGTTTCTGAGTTGGAAGCCCCTTCTTTGAAATGTTCTGACTTGGGATGAATGTGTGAGATTCGCAGAAGTGTCTCAATAGCCACGTTGGAAAAGCCAAGCTCCAGAGCTCGCTCTGGTGCTGCAACAGGGAGTTTGTAGTGTGCTTTAAGTCTGGAAAACAGCCGACCGTTGCCACTGGCGATTTTTCAAAGTATGGATTGTATTCATGGGACGGAACGAAGCAGGGCAAGCCGTCCTGGTGTGGGGAAGTGCGGATTTTCTTGGCAAGGTTGTGCGACGGTTTTCACAAGAGCTTCCTGGATTCTAGCAAGCTGGCCGGAGTTTTCCAAGCAATGCTAGGAAGGAGCCAAAGGGCCCCCTTTGAATTTGCTCCCTTGGCACTTTGGAGCCAGCGGCCTTCCTCTAAGGAAGCCTCCTTGGCTACCGGCCCCGGGTATGGAAGCCCTGCCCCTCCCCAGACCACCCCGCGCAGGACGCAGCCTTTCACAGGAAGTTTTTAAACTTGGCTTGGCTTTGAGGTTTGGCACGCTGCAGAGGCTCTCCCGCTGGACAGGCACGAACAGCCCACAAATAACTTGATGTTGGCTGCTTTCGCACTCAAGATTTATCACTCGCAGCTCATTCAGCAACAGCGATGGACACACCTTCCTTTGGGCCTGTAGGACTGGCATGGCCGGAGGGGCCCTGAAGGAGCCTGCCCCAGACAGAATCGGAGGGGGGGGCTCTTCTTGGGCTCTGCAGGAGTTTGAAGCCATTGGTTTTAAGGGAGGGGGGGGCAGGTGCTTGGCAGCTAATAGCTCCCCAGAGGGCAGCTTACCCCCTGCTCCCAAGGAGTTCCCTTTGCAGACCTTGGGGTAGGGCTTCAGGGGGAAGGGTCTTTGGACCCCATCGCAGTGGTTAGGCATATCTATTGCAGCTTTAATTCTCCGCCTTTTCTCCTGGGAAAACTGGAAACATCTAATATCCCCCCTTGTTCCAGTCCAAAGGGAGTTGGAAGAGGGAATGGCAAGCTGTGTTAAAGGACCTGTGCAACATATTGGCTGAACCAAAGTGGACCATGTCTTTGGACAGAGGTGTTCTTTTCTCCTCTCAGTCTGGGCTTGTGTGTATGAGACAGAGGGAGGGAGGAACAAATGAACGAAGGAAGGAAGGAAGGAAGGAGAGGAAGAAAAAGGAAAGGAAAGACCCCAGGACATGACTTGCCACGTTGGGGGCTTAATTCACCAGCTAGAATAAGCTGGTGGGGCTTCTCCTGAGGTCAAGCCAAATCCCATCGCCCTCCCCATGCCTGTCTGCAGACACACTCTGTCCTAAACCTGCAGAGTTACATTTACCAAGACGACAGCCGTGTACTTGGGATTTAGTTACATAAGAGCTGCTGCTGTTCCTGCTGCTGCTGCTACGTTTCAAGTTCCTCTAATCCACCCTGGAGCTGGTGCAGCCTCTGGAAGCAGAAGGCTCCCTCTGAGGTCAGTTTGCTGGGGACGTAATCCAGACTTTACTTGCAGGCTTCTAGCTGCCTTTTGGTCCCGTTGAGGCCGCCTGGCAGTTTCCTGAAGTTTGGGCTGAAGGAAGCCAGTCTGGTGAGGAGGATTTGAAGTCCTGGGTTCAGATCTCTGCTTGGCCCTTCCATGAAGCTGCTCGGTTGATCTTGGGCCAGTCTAATCTTTCATGCCACCCAACAGAATGAATGGCCATTGGTACCTCGAGGGACCCTCATTTTAGAGACGGAAATCGAACAAGTAGCAAGGCAGCTCTTGGGTGAGAAGCAGGGATGCTTATCAGCATGGATTAATTGATGGACAGTCATGATTTGGGTCATGATCAAATTGTAGCTATTGAGGGCCAACACAAGGCTGAAGCCCTCAAGAGGTCTTTGGGCAGGCATTTGTGGGGTCTGTATCTGTTTTCCATGAAGTTCCAGAGTGACTCTTTAGACACACATAAAAGGAAGGGCCTGAGGCCATCCTAGGTTGACCATGGCCATCTTCTGGATCAGGGATCTTTCCAGTAGTACCTTGTGGCTGGATTTTCTGGAATCTTGCTGAGCTTGTGAACGTTTGTGTTTCCCCTTCTCAGTGTGAGCTTTGCAGAAGGCTCTTTCCTTTTACTCCCTTCTCCAGATGTTTCCACCCAACAATTGTCAGACCCTTGGGCAGCCCTGGAAATACGGTCTGGTCACACTGAGCTGTGGAGAAGACTGTGGTTGTGCCCTAGACCAGGGGGTCTCCAAACTTGGCTGCTTTTTGTGGACTTCAACTCCAGCAAGGCTGGCTGGGGAACTTTGGGAGTTGAAGTCCACAAGCCTTAAAGTGTCCATGTTAGGAGCCCCTTGTCCTGGACAAACTGTTCTTGAAAAGACTTCATTCTGGTTGGCAGTTGACCCAGATGCTTCACTGATGGAGAACTGAAGTCCACCGTGGTGGGGAAGCCATTCTCAACCTTGAGAGACCTGCCTGTATGCAGAGAGGGCCTGGCCCCCAGAGGCTTGTCCCAGAGCCCAGCTTTTTAGGACCTCCAAAATGGGCCAGATAAGGGGTTTTTTTTTTCCTATGGGTCCCCCTCTGCATATGCCTTCATTGAAGCCGTCCCTTATTCCTGCAAAATAGAGAGCCGGGCCTTTTGTGGGGTTTTTCCCCCCTCTTCCTGATGCCGGCTGAATTTGTCTTGTGCCATCAGAACAGTCTCAGGGCAGCACTAGGGAAGAAAATGCCTTTTGCGTTTCAGCCGGCCCCTGGATAATTCTCAATTATCCAAGTTGTGTTCTAATGTATGCCACATTCGCCCCTTGCACGTTCCCCGCGAATGTCTACACCGCTCCGAACATTGTTTTTCCAAGCTGGCAAAAGCTTTCGCGAGACATTAATGTTAAAGCCTTTATAATCTCCGCTAATTATGAACATTACCATCCTATTCCCTGCTCTTGATTGTGCCTGTATGGGGAATATCAAGGTAATGATGATGGACCAGTGGTGCCATCATACATGCGTGCGAGCTTTCCTAATTAAGCCCGCTTTTCTCTCCTGCAGACTCCCTGAGTTGGGCGCATTGCAGAAGCATTGAGAGCAGCGCCTGGTGCTCCTGGCCAGCGTGTGGCCCCTGGTGCCCACCAGGCGCCCCTTTCAGAGCGGCCTTTTCCAAAATACATTGTCCTCAGCCACAGGCCAGGTTTACAAATGGAAAGGCCAGCGTGGGTAAGGGAGGCTGTGCCCAGCCAAAGGCCCACATTTGGAGTCATCGGATGTTTGCGCCAGATGCCTCGGCTGCCGTTCTGCAGCTCCATCCGGCTTTGATGTGCAGCTCTGTTCAGGATCGTTGACGGCCCCTGGGTTTACCTGTCCCGCCAGCATCTGGTTCCTTTCATTTTGGCTTAGCGAGGTGCATGAAACGCCTGCCTGCAGCTCACAGATCCATTGAGGTGGCTTGCTGCACATCTGAACTCGGCCAGTTGTGGATGAGTCACCATGGTTTAGCAAGCCCAGATTGTGAATGCAGTCCATTGGTGGCGCTGTAGGGACCTTTGCTCGTTCAGCCCTTTGTACGCAATCCTAGATGGTCACAGATGCCAAGCAGCCCTCTTCAGGGTGCAGGAGGTGAGAGTTTGGGCCCTGAGTTCTGATTCGGAAGGGCTCTGCTGGACCCCTCCCCATGGGGTAGATTTTGTGGGCTGAGCTTCACAAAGCTGGGGAAGGAGAGACGGAAGGGGGTTGAAACAGCATCTCTGCCTTGAATTCATGCCTTGCAAAAGCCAAGATCAGGTCCTCACGTTTGCATTCAGATGCTGACTTGAAACCGTCCAAGAGGGCAGCTTCTTTGCTCCCATGAAACAGAAGCTACGGAGAACAGCCTTGTTTTGGTTCTTTATTGATTCTTCTGAACAGTGGCATCAACAAACAGAAGCGGAGCGGCTTTTCCGAAGAAAGGCCTGGAATACATTTTTCACAGTACAGGCAAAAAGATCGCTGGGTGTTTTTTCTCTTTGCGGGGTTTTTTTTTATGGTGGGGGGAGAGAAGCCGAGTGGACCGAGAGGGCCGGTTTGGCTGTTACAGCTGCAATTTGACATCAATTGCTGCAATTTAAGGGTGGGTGCAAAGTGCCAGTAGGCCCTGGACTGAATCATCTTTTTAATAAAGTCGGCTCCTTTGCGCGGATCAGTTTTCCAAAAGGAAATCGCCTGCTTTGGTTTTTTTCTGTATTACGCGCTTTTAGGCCAGTCCAAATCCCGGAACGTGTTTTGCTGCAACTCGCCAGGTGCTGAGTGTTGAAACTCAATTTTGGAGCGATAGGCTAACTGGAGGGGCTGCATCCCTGCGTGTCTGAAGGAAAATAGAAGTTTGCTTTGATTTGTTTTCCATTCCCTGTTAAGGTGCCCGCTTTAAACGTGGTGGTAAGGGTAGCATTTGGGGCCTCATTGGAGCCAAAAGTGCCTCCTTCCTTGAATGGGGGTTGCACAATCACTTTGCCCCCCTCCCACCCCCTCTGGATGGCTGGGTGAGCTCCGCTTTCTTCCTCTCCTTGGCTGTTCAGAGAAGCCAGCCTTGCTTGTCCTGTCGGGAGGTGCAGCGGCCAAGGATGGGCCCAGGATCAGCCACTGCGTAGCCCACCTGGAGGGGTTTGTTTTGCGGGCCGCCTCCAAACTGAAGCAGAATGAAATGTGGGAGTGGGAGGGGAGAAGAGATGGCTGCTTTGCTGGCATTCTTGCCAGGAAAGCATCTCCCCTGGTCTGCTTCCTTGATGACAGATCTTGGTACAAGTATTCCTCGAGTTACGACCAGGATTGTTGTCATGATTAGAATTCATTTCGGCTCTGGCTGCCCTCACCTTCCTCTGGCAGGCTCTGGAAAGCAGATTTCAGCTTCGTTGTCTGAAATCATTAACATGTTTGTTAAATAAAGACGTGGAGTCCATTATCCTGTGAATAAATTATGCAAATATGCCAGAAAGCAAAAGAAATTCAGCATTTCTTCTCGTGCCAAAGTGTTTTTGTGAATTGTAGATGGAAGTGGCGATCTGGGGTTTCTTCGGTTCCTTTTGTGCAAATGGGCTTCTCCAGAGAACTTAAACAGAGTTTGTGTGTGTGTGTGCCTTCCCTAAATTATGTGGACGCCCCCTTCCCTAAATGAACCGCCTCAGCTGGAACTGCCCAGGAAAACCTGGATGCTGCTTCTGTTCAAGAAACAGGCTGAACGGCGGAGTCAAGCTGGGGTCATGGACATGCTAGGTCAAACTGTGGCTCCGTCCAGTGTATTACGTGAACTGAGCCAATGGTCATTTACCGAAAGAACTAGGCCTTCTTGGCTTGTATGAAGGTATTTTTGCCCTTTAGGGTTTTGTTCAGCTGTCCGGGAGGCCTCTTGGATAATTGGAGGGTGAGGTGCCTTCAGCTGGTGTCCTCTCCTCGCGTTCCAGATGACGCAATGGCCTTGTTAGGTCCAGACCTTCTCCAGAACCTCCAAGAGCAACTAGTCCAGGTTGAGCCAAGAAATGCTTGCCTGCCTTGGAGCTGAGCCTCTCAAACTAACATTGAATGACCTTGCTGTTTTCCAGAAGCATCCCTCCCTCCCTCCCCTCCCCTTTTTAAGCCCTAAATGAGTGGGATGTTGCTGGAGGCTCTGAATCTTTTGGGGCTTTGTTATCTTAGGAGACCTGACTGGGGCCTGTTGGGGATTTGTGGCAGAATCTTTCAGCTCAATAAAAACACACAAGACCTCAATATAGTTTACATCTTTGCCCAACGCGAAACTCTCTGTGGCATAATCAGAGTGGTGGATTTGCCAGCTCCGGAAGTTGGCCGGGTGCCCACTCTTTGCTCTGGTCAATGCATTGGGGTGATGAACTATGAGGTTTTACTTTTTGTGGGTTTGTTTTGAAGGAGTGGTTTCCATTTTTTCAGGCATCTCTTGGCCTTTGAAGAGGAGAGGACTTCAGAGCCGTTACGGGTGTGATTTCAATGAGCAACAATGTAGGAGAATGAGAAGTAGACTTTGCGGTGTAGGTTAGGAAGGGGAGGAGAGCCAGGAAGCTTTGCTTTCCACCAGGGAGGAGCGGGGGGGGGGGGGGACGGCGGACAGGGGGGGGGGAACGGTCTTCCTTGACAAGCTTGTGTGGCTCAGTTTTCAAAAGCAGCATCTTTTATTCATTATTCCTGATGCCAACTCCCCCAGCTCAGATGGGTGGGAAGGCTGGCATGCTGAGAGACCATTTCTACTTGATCTCTGGAGGACTTTGGACCTTTGAGGAAATTAAAAGCTCTGGGCTTGAGATTGGGAGGAAGAATGCCAGAAAAGGCAGCCCCTACATCCCCACCCCCTTGGCCAGCTTCTAATTTTCAACAAAGATATTCCAGATGCCCCACAGCTGAACAGCTCCAGTTCCTCCTCATTGCTACCTGCGCAGAGAGAGCCTCCAAGTAGCCATCTTAAACCGATCAATGATGGCTTCTCCAGTCAGGCTACCCGGTCTATATTTTAGCACTTCTAAAGGACACCCACGTGGGTCACCGTCCTCTGCTGTACCTAAGCGACAACTCCAGAGGTTGAAGGAAAGGCCGGCCTTTTCAGCTGACGGCAGAGTCATTTTGATTTGTTCTGTTCCAGCCTGGAGAAAGCTGGAGCCCAGGAACCTCTTGGGGATGAGGCCTCCTTTGCAGTTCTCTAGACACAGGCAGTTCTTCCCAGTTTCTAGCGTAGACTTGGAGCTGTGGGTGAAAAATGGATCTTTTTCTCCCTGATGCAGGAACCTGCAGTTCATGCTGAGCTCCTCTTAATTGGCCACAGACCTGTCCTCTTGAGTTGTGGCAATGGACAAGAGGAAGGCAAAGGAAGGGAACCGACAATCGTGGTTGAGCTCTGCTGCTCTCGCCTTTAAACAGTCAGCGATGGACCTTTGAAGCTAGCAAGTTGGAGAATTTGTGGACATTTTGGGGCTGAGCAAACGTGCCCAACTTGTCCAGCTCTTGGTGGGCATCCTGGAGAACGTTTCCAAACCTGGTTTTTTATATGCGTCTCCAATTCTGAGCGCTTCCCCCTCCCCATGTCCTCATAAACTATTATGGCCAGTTTTTGAGTGTTTCTTGCCTCAAAACGATAGAGGTCCAGCTTCCAGTTGGTAATACTCAAGGTTAGATGCAAAAAAAAGAGTTTGCAGCCACAGAAAGTAGTGATCCAGGGTTTTTCCATCTTTTCCATCTTTTCCATCTTCCAGACGTGAAAACCTCACCTTCTCAGGTGAGGATTCCCAGATGGGACAAAGCCAGGGGTGGTTTTATTTACCTTTACTAGCGGTTTGCAATGGGATCGTGCTGCGTGCTTGTTTTGTTCGTGTGCGCACCTTGCTTCTGTGCGTGTGCAGATTGCCGATGACGACATCCGGGGTGGTGGGCGGGGCCTTCCGCCAGTTTTACTACTGGTTCTTGCGAACCGGTCCGAACCGGGGGCAACCCACCACTGGACAAAGCCTTTCCTAGGAGGGGGTGGGGGCAGGACTGACACCTTTGAGGCTTTTCAGGGAGGGAAATAACACAGATGTTAAGCACCTCATGCATGTTCCAGCCAAGTGAACACAGGTCCAGTTTGATGGGACTGATCAAAACCATTTTAGAACTAGAAGTTTCCAATTTGTTACATCCTCTTTCATATTGAAATGTATTAAAGATTCTGTTTAATTACCAGACATTAAAGCATCAAACAGATTCTTCAAAGGTATCGACGGGTAAAATAACTACTGACTTAGCTGAAATTCAACTTCATTAAGACTGTTCATACAGCAGAAGGAAACCTAAGAAGATTTTGTTCAAAGATAAAGATCTTTGGATATTTCCTTCCATCCTGGTGTCTCAGCTTTGATACTAGCTAATTGAAGATTTCTATCCCAATTAAGGTTCATTGACCACTGAATTGCCAGGGGCTCACTGTCCTGGCTCTGAAAGGTAGCCCCTCGGGGGCTGAGCGGTTGTGGAGGTGGGAGCTCACCTGCCATGTTACACATTGAAAGAAGGAATTTGCTTCTGGTTCTCCCCCTTGAGCTCACGGAGCCCTAAAAATAAGAGCATCAAGTGCCACCCAATAACCCAGACTCACCAGCCACCACATCTTCAGGGGAGGGAGGGAGGCTGTGGCCCCCAGAGTTGTTGAACTACAACTCACAACCATCCCAGCCAGGGTGGCCAATGGGAGGAATGCTGGGAGAACCTTGGAAGGTTCCAACTTCACAAGCTCAGACGGTTGGAAGATGGTTGTTTCCCTAAAAAGGAAACACAACGTACTCTTAAAAGGCTGTCAGGGGTGTTTGTGGGAATGCCTGGAGGACACAACAACAGGGAAAACCAGATAGTGCCTATGATAAGCTTCTGCAGCATGGGGGTTCTCCTGGAGCTGCTGGCCAAATTCTTCTTTGAGATGCCTCCTTTTCTTTGTTCTTTACCCCTTCCTTTTTCAGTCTGCCCCCCTCCACGTGGGGTCACTTTCTTCCTCCCAGAAACATGCATATCTCTTCAAGCGAAGATGCTGGCTTGCTCAGGCGGGGAGTAACTTTCTCCCCAAAGCCATCTTGGCTTGGTGGGTTGAGAAGTGGACCTCTTGGGCGAGCTTTCCCACGAGGGGCACCCAGCCTGAAGTGCCGCCTCCTTTCACAGGCCTGTTTTGGGGTTCTGGGATTCTGGCCCACTTCCTTGGCAATGGCTGCTGGTCTCTGCGTTTCCCTTGTGCCGGATGGTCTCCAGATGGTCTTTTGTCCACTCCCTCCTTTCCTCACGAAGGAAAGTTGCTCGTCCCAAGAACATGATGGCTGCTGTTTTTAATCTGCAATAGAGGGAAAAAAATCCTCTCCGGAGGATAAAAATGGGAAGACAACAAACAAGATTCCCGTTATTATTTCCTGATTGGCTTTGGAAACACCAGATGTATGTTTTGGTTCTCAGCCCAGCTGGAAAGCTGTTCAACATTAACGAGAACTTACAATTTTTCATGTTCCTCTTTATTCTTGCATTATCTTGTTTTAATTCCCAGTGTCGGCTGATCATAGAGGAGAATCTAATCTTTGCACCAGCTTTGCTGCTTCCTTTCTCCGCGTGGGGCACATTTGCGTAAGGAACGGCAGGCTGGAGCAGATGGGCCAAGCTGGGCATTCGGGTGCCAACTGTGGGCAGACTCAGGGAGGTTTCCAAGAAAAGCCCGTAGAAATTGGGCATCCCTGGCTTGCCCCGAGCATCTGCCCCACACTTCAGCTCCGTAGTTCGGATCAGTGTTCCGTTAATTTTCTAGTTATTTTAAAGAAACGTATTTCTCAAGCAGTTTCTTTAAAGGCGTTTGTGAACATAGATCCAAAATGCTGGCCTTGCAGCACTCGGTCTTATGACTGATTTGATGACTGGGGATGATGGGGGTGGTAGTGCCATATATTTTGGAGGCAAACAGATTAGGACACTTGGATCTGATACAACCACACATACGGGTAATCCTTGACTTGTGGCCACAACTGGAATCAGAATTTCCGTTGCTAAGAAAGGGAGTTGTTAATTGAGTTTTGCCCGATTTTGCAATCTTTTTGGCCACAGTTGTTAAGTGAGTCACTGCAGTTGTTAAGTCAGTGTTTCTCAACCTTGGAAGCTTGAAGATGGGTGGACTTCAACTC
>WNWU01019086.1:0-13673 GCA_012654045.1 Ptyas mucosa | reverse complement strand
TATGGTCTTGGGCAAGGGGTTGGACTAGAAGACCTCCAAGGTCCCTTGGCCAGCCCTGTTTCTATGATCTTGGACCTCCTGACCCATTAGCCAGGAAATATTCTCCTAATTCGGGGGTCAGCAACCTGCGGCTCTGGAGCCGCATGTGGCTCTTTCCCCCCTCTGCTGCGGCTCCCTGTCACTCAAAATATGCGTCACAACCGTCAATGTGTGACACCCGCCCGGAACACAATTTATTGAGCTTTTCAACCCCCGGTAGGCCAACCATGGATAAATCCCAGAAAAGAAAAGTTTCAGAAGAAAACAGAAGGTTTAATTCAACGACATATGCTAGTTTTGTGGCCGCTCAAGAAACAGTCAGGCATGGGAAGAGTTTTGTGGCTCCCGGTATTTTCTGTGGGAAACGGGTCCAAATGGCTCTTGGAGTGTTTAAGGTTGCAGACCCCTGTCCTGGTTTAGTCTTAATTGTGATTAACTGAGGTTTAGGCCTAGCAACTTCACATTTTCCCATGGCCTTCCGGGACTCTTTTCTTTTTTAGGAAATTCCTGAGCGATCCAAGCAAGAAAACTCCAGAGTGTATAGCCATCTATTCTTTATATACAAATACCGTTTTTTGAGGTTGTTTTTTGTTTTTGTTTTTTGGTTTTTCTAGAAATACAAAAGGAAACATGCACACGCGTGCACACGCAAGAAACACACCTCGGGCCGTGTTAAGACATTTTCTCTCGTGACGCAAAAGCCGCAAACGCACAACCCTTCCGCGCGCCGTTAGACAAAGTTGGAGGAGAAAAATCTTTTTTTTTTTAAAAAAAAAAAAGAATTTTACAGTCTCACATTTTTTTTTCCATTCTCCGTTCCGGCTTTTCCCGCACAGGTTGTCGAATTTCCCGCAGTCTTGTCGGCTTTCGTTTTAAAAGTTCCCTGCTTTGGTAGGGAAAATAATAAAATAATAAAAATAACCAAATTCTAAGCGCTCTTGGTAGGATGCAAAAAAAAAAAAAAAAGAGGTTTAAAAGGGGTTGAAGAAAAATTAAAGAGAAGAGTTCACACGTGAGGCAATTTAGAAAGCTCTGCGTAAAAAAATTAATTCCTGGGAATTAACGGCCCCGTCTTTTAAAAGCCGGGGAGTCCTTTGAACTGGGGATGGAGAGAGAATTAAACCGGGTTCAAACCAGCTCAGACCTGAGCAAACCCTGTTCCTTACTAGCACTGATGATGTTCCCTAGTTGGGTCATGAAACGTCTGCAAGGAAACCACCAAGCTCAGAGACCACCAAGGACCCCACAGTTCTCCTCCTCCTCCTTCTCCCTGCAAAATCCACTCCTTTCTAGCACTGATGATGTTCCCTAGCTGGGTCATGAGATGTCTGCAAGAAAACCACAAGCTCAGCGAGTACCAAGGACCCCACCGTCCTCTTCCTCCTCCTCCTCCCCTTCTTCTCTCCAAACCCCACTTCCTTCTAGTACTGATGACATTCCCTAGTTGGGTCATGAGACGGTCGCAAGGAAACCACCAAGCTCAGAGACCCCCCAAAAACCCCTCCTTTCAACCCTGAGCTACCAATATTCTCCTTTACTGGTAGGTGAATGTGCTCAGCAATATATATATTTCAAATTGCAAAAAGGATGATTTTGCAATGAATATATATATATATATATATATTGCAAAATCATCCTTTTTGCAATTTGAAACTTTTGTTTTTAATCCTAAAACAAATTTAATTTAATTTAAACTTTTGTTTTTAACCCTAACCATTTTCAAGCTTGAAAAAAAGCAGCTCCGGTTAGGTTTTTCCTTCGTAATCTGAAGGCAAGCATCTGTGGTGGTTTTGGGGTGGGGGGCAGTCAGTGGGCTCGTAATCGCGGGGATCCAGGAGAGGCAGAAGGTGGGGGGAGGGGGGGTGCAGGTTAACCGTGCCATCTGATCAGCCACCCGGTTTGCACCAGGAATTGACTGTTTGCAAGAGGTCAGTTCAGCTCTCCGGAGAAGCACAGCGGTGTGTCTCTCGCACTCGGATCCCTGACTCGGAGGGAGGTCCAGAAAATAAGGGGTCGACAAGGGGATCCCCCCTACCCAAGACAGCAACCAAGGGAATGTTGCGTCTTGCAGTGTTTCCCAGCCACAGCGACTTTAAGATGGCTGGACTTCAACTCCCAGAATTCAAAAGTGGTGGTTGAAAAACATCCATGCTGGCGGGGGAATTCTGGGAGTCATTAGAAGCCCACAAGTGCTGGCTGGGAATTCTGGGAATTACTTGAACCCACAAACGATGCCTGGGGAATTCTGGGAGTTAGTTGAACCCACAAGTGCTGGATGGGGAATTCTGGGAATTAGTTGAACTCACAAATGATGACTGGGGAATTCTGGGAGTTAGTTGAGGCCCACAAATGATGACTGGGGAATTCTGGGAGTAAGTCGAGGCCCATAAACGATGGCTGGGGAATTCTGGGAATTACTTGAACCCACAAATGATGACTAGGGAATTCTGGGAGTTAGTTGAGGCCCATAAACGATGGCTGGGGAATTCTGGGAGTTAGTTGAACCCACAAATGCTGGCTGGGGAATTCTGGGAGTTAGTTGAGGCCCATAAATGCTGGCTGGGGAATTCTGGGAATTATTTGAACCCACAAATGATGACTAGGGAATTCTGGGAGTTAGTTGAAACCCACAAATGCTGGCTGGGGAATTCTGGGAGTTGAAGTCCTCCCTTCTTAAAGTTGCGGAGGCTGGGAAGCACTGGTCCATAGAAAGCAGCCTCCCTCCCTCTGTCTCTCGCAGGCCTGAGCAGGGAACTTGTAGTCCTTCCCCTGGAGGTGGCCTCAGTAGTCCCAATGTCAGCACGGAGGGCCAGGGAAGGACTACAGGTCATCCGAGGCTGTCACTCTTCCACCTCTCTGGTCAACATCGTCTTGTTTGGCCTTCATCACACATTCGTGGTTTGAGCTCTAGACCGGGGGTGGAGGGGCTGTTTGAGTGTCCAAACGTGGCCATTTTAAGACTTGTGGACTTCAGATCCCAGAATTCTCCAGCCGGCAAGGTTTTACCCAGAATTCAGCTATGTATAGGTCAAGAACAAATGTGACCAGATTACTACTTTTATTTTTTTGATTGGGTAACTTCCTTAATAGATGGTGGGAATGAAGCGGACGTAATATATCTTGACTTGACAGCAAAGTGGAAAGAAGAAATGGCTGGGGAATTCTGGGAGTTGAAGTCCACCGGTCTTAAAAGCGGCCCCGTTTCGACAGCCACAGCCCCGGAAGGTGTCAAAGGTTACTGGAAAATGCATATCCTGAATCAGGTGAAAAAGGGAGGCTGCCTGTGGAAGCTCCTGAGGGAGCAGCAAGGAACTCTGTCCATGCTCTTGTGCAATATGCACAAGACTCCGGACATAGCATTATCCCAAGCCAACCAGGTACAAAATCCGGAAAAGTCTTTGGAGAAAAGGGATATTTGGCAGCCAGTCTCTCTCCTGCGGGGGGGTGGGGGGTGCTGGTTCGTGCATCAGAAAGTGCTCTGGGGGAAAATCTAGGCAAAATAGGGTACCCTGAGGGCATCTTTCTACTTCAAAGCCTAATTTACAGCAAAGTGAGAGTGATGCCTGCCCTCCCGAACCATCTGATCTTCTTTTAATTGCTTTTCTCTTAAAAATATTAATAATAATAATAATTAAAAAAAAGTAAATGCAACCGGACCAAAGAAACCATTGGCCGAGACCACGAGACCCTCTGGGCAAGCCCCGTGGCTCTAAAGTGCTAGACAAACCCTGCTATCTTTGCCGCCGTCCCTGATTCCACTCCTTGTGGTCTCCTTTCCCTCTCCGCCATTCCTTTCCTTGCCCTGCCCTCCCGCCCCGCTCTTCATTCGTGGCCGTCCGGACTCAGCTCGTCCAGCTCCGTGTAAGGCTTGATCTCGCGATCCAACAACGACGGGGTGCGTCGGAATGTGGCGGCAATGTCATCAAAGGTGCGCCCCCGAGTCTCGGGCACCTTGAGGTAGGTGAAGGCGGCGAAGATGAAGAGGAGGATGGCGAAGATGAGGAAGACGTAAGGACCGATCGCCTCCTGCAAGGGATAACGGAATAACAGAGGTGGAAGGGATCTTGGAGGTCTTCTAGTCCAACCCCTTGCCCAAGATCATAGAAACACAGGGCTGGAAGGGACTTTGGAGGTCTTCTAGTCCAACCCCCCTATCCAAGATCATAAAAACATAGGGCTGGAAGGGACTTTGGAGGTCTTCTAGTCCAACCCCCCCTGTCCAAGATCATAGAAACATAGGGCTCGAAGGGACCTTGGAGGCCTTCTAGTCCAACCCCCCTGTCCAAGATCATAGAAACATAGGGCTGGAAGGGATATTGGAGGCCTTTCACTCCCTGTCAAGATCATAGAAAAATAGGGCTGCAAGGGACTTTGGAGGTCTTCTAGTCCAGCCCTCCACCACCCCTACCACCCCGCCCAAGATCATAGAAACATAGGGCTGGAAGGAATCTTGGAGGTCTTCTAGTCCACCCCCCCCCCCCCCCCCCCCCCCAAAATCATAGAAATATAGGGCTGGAAGGGACTTTGGAGGTCTTCTAGTACAGCCCCCCCTGCCCAAGATCATAGAAACATAGGGCTGGAAGGGACATTGGAGATCTTCTAATCCAAGCCCCCTGCCCAAGATCATAGAAACACACAGCTGGAAGGGACCTTGGAGGTCTTTAACCCCCTGTCAAGATCATCGAAACATAGGGACCTTGGAGGTCATCTAGTCCAGCCCCCTGCTGAAGCCGGAAACCCTATACAATTTGAAACAAGTGGCTGCTTGATCTTTTTTTAAAAACCTCCAGCGATGATGCGCCCACAATTTCTAGTGGCAGGCTGTTCCACTGGTTAATTTTCCTCCCTGTCAGGAAATTCCTCCTTAATTCCAGGTTGCTGCTCTCCTTGATTAGTTTCCATCCGTTGCTTCTCCTCCTGCCTTCAGGGGCTTTGGAGAATAGGTGGAATAGGTCGGCACCGAAGCGCAGGGATAAACCTCCGTCCTTACCGGGGCTCAAACTCACCTGGATGGCCGGGAAACTCATGCCGATAATGAAATTGCAAGTCCAGTTGGCAAAGCCAGCCACGGCCATGGCAGCCGGACGTGGCCCCTGGCTGAAGAGCTCCGCCACGATGAACCACGGGATGGGGCCCGGCCCGATCTCAAAGAAGGCCACGAAAGCGAAAATGGCCACCATGCTCAGGTAGCCCATCCAGGACACGCTTTTCTGTCGAGAGAGAGAGAGCGAGAGAGAGGCGATCTCAGAGGATTTTCCGGCTGGCGAAATTCCTGGACACGCAACGCGAATACGTATGGATCGTCCTCGAATTGCAACGCTTCGATTAGTGACCGTTCGGCACTGAACGAAGGGACTTACGGCCGTTTTTTTCACGCTCGCAACAATTGGAATGATCAAAATTCAGACGTTCTAGGTGAGTGACTCGTATTTATGACGGTCGCAGTGTCCCCGGGGGTCATGCAATCCCCTTTTGCAACCTTCCAACAAGCAAAGTCAACGGGGAAGCCAGATTCGCTTAACAACCGGGTTACTGACTTAACAACCGCCGTGATTCGCTTAACGACTGAGGCAAGAAAGGTCGCAAAATGAAGCACTGAACAAATGCCTCACTTAACAACAGAAATTTTGGGCTCCCCTGTGGTCATAAGTCAAGGACAACTGTACAGTCAATGATTCACTTAACGACCGTGTTACTAACTTAAGAACTGCAGCAGTTTTGGTTAAGAAAGATCACAAAAATGGAGCCAAACTCGGAACAACTGTTTCGCTTAGCAACCAGAAATTGGAGGCTCCATTGCGGTCGTAAGTCGAAGACTACCTGCTTTTGGGCGCCTGAGGTGAGGGGGACCCTTCTGGCTACCCACTGGAGTGGGGAGGAGGACCCATGGATTTTCCTCTCTCGCAAAAGGAAATCGGATACCTGTTGCTTCAGATTAAGGGACGGTGGAACTGACCGCCACAAGAGGCGGCCGAATGGGATGGAGAGAAATTCGGCCCTCAGGAGGGGTTGTCCTGTGTCCGGCTACTCACCAGAAGGAGGAGCGAGGTCATCATCAAAAGGGCACAGACCCCCATCCCTAATAAACCCGCTATATGTAACGTCCGCCTTCCTGCCCGCTCCACCAGGAACACCTGGAAGAGAAGAAAAAGGTGAGGAAAAGTGCTGAGGATCCTCCCTCTCCAGGAGGCCAGGTAAGTGATCCTGTTCGATTTCTATAGCAAATGATTGATAGCAAATTTCGATTTTTATAGCAAATTGAACCGGGGGTTGGACTAGAAGACCTCCGAGGTCCCCTCCAACTCTGTTATTCTTTTATTCTGTCGTATCAATGTCTGCAGCCAATGATTGATAGCAAATTTCGATTTTTATAGCAAATCGAGCAGAGGGCTGGACTAGAAGACCTCCGAGGCCCCCTCCCAACTCTGATTCTTCCGTTATTTCAATCTCTACGGCAAATTATTGAGAGCAAACCTCTGTACGGTACTTGGCAATTGCTCAACTTTGCGGCCAACGGAAGGAAGGGACGGATGGATCTTGGCCAACGTTTCTCAGCCGTTTGAAGTGGTGTGGACTTCAACTCCCAGAATCCCCCTGCCATCTCTTTCTTTTTTTTTTCCTTCCACTTTGCCGAAGTCAAGTTATATTACGTTCCCTTTGTACCCACCATCTATTAAGAAAGCTACCCTAGCCAAAAAAAAAAAAAAAAAAATGCCACCGAGGAGTTTAACCATCTTTGTTCTTGTCTACCAGCTGGGGGATTCTGGGAGTTGAAGTCCACCCGTCTTTAAAGTGACTTGCTTTGGAGACACTTACCCAACCTCCCCGCTCTTGGGGAACCCCACGGGGTCGGGGTGAGGCAGGATCCCTTACCGAAATGATGGTGAAGATGGTGTTGACCACGCCCGTTCCGATGGTCGCGTAAATGGGCTGCTCCAAGCCGGCTTTGGTCAAGATGTCGGTGGAGTAATAGAAGACCTAAAGAGGAACGGTGAAGGTTCTTTGTGGTCCTTAGGGGTCCACCTTGGCTCTGCCCCACCTCCCTCCGGCAGCTCCACTCACCGCATTGATGCCCGACAGCTGCTGAGACAGCTGCAGGACCACGGCAATCAACAGCGGCTGCCGGTAAATGCGGGAACGGAAGAGCTGGAGGATGGAGACTTTGTGTTCCATGTCCATACGCCGTTTCTCCTCCTTCATCTCCGTCAACGCCGCACTCACGTCCTGAAGGCCGGTCAGCCGCTTGAGACCTAGGGAGAAGGGGGGTGGGGGGACGGACCCATGGAAGTTAGCAAGGGGGGAGCGCCGCCCAACGGGATGGAAAGGGGAAACGGGGAATCCCAGGAACGGGGAGGCGGGGGAAAGACGGGATGGGAGAAGAGGGTTGGCCAACCGTTGGGTTGACTTGAAGGAACGTCTCGGTCCTGGCGATTTCCAGGTACGAGGACTGCAATTCCCAGCGTCCCTTGGGAGGTTTGCTCAGGACCAGTGGAGTTGTGGGCTCGATGCACCTGGAGGGTAATGGATGGTGGTGGGGAAGGGCGGGTGGGAATGGACAGGATTCCATTGGCGGATCCCCGAATAAGGTCACCGGGGAGAAGGGGAGAGCAGGGAAGAATAGATCGGAAGAACCATGTTTAATGTGAGGTTATTTCCTGTAGTTGTGGGGGCTCCATCACTGGAGGATTTCAAAAACAGGCCAGACAATCAATTGACAATAAGGTCTCTTGCTTGAGGAGGGGGCTGGACTAGGAGACCTCTGAGGTCCCTCCCAGTTTGGAGACCCCTGTTCTAGCTCAGGGGTCTCCAAACTGGCTGCCCACTAACCCTTTTCCTAAGCCTTTTCGTCATTTTGTACCATGGTTGGCTTGGTGTAAATGCTAAGTCCCGAGTGCACATCGCACAAGAGTGCCGCAGAGCATGTGCAGAGTTCCTTGCTACTCCCTCGGGAGATTCCATTGGCAGCCTTCCTCCTTCACATGGTCCAGAATATTCATTTTCTAGCTGAATTGTTACCTTCTACACCGGGGTGGGTGGGTGTCTCCAAACCTGGCCCCTTTAAGACTCGTGGACTCCAACTCCCAGAATTCCCCAGCCAGCAAGGGTTTCCCAGAATTCAACATGGGTAGGAGAAGAACAAATGTGACTAGACTATTTTATGTTAATTATCAATTATCAATTATCAATTATCAATTATCAATTATCAATTATCAATTATCAATTATCAACTATATTTCTATACCACCTTTCTCCCGTAGGACTCAAGGCGGTGTTCATTTTAAAAGATCATATTATTAAAATAATAATAATAATAATAATAATAATAATAATAATAAATAAAATAAAATAAAATAATAATAATAGACAGTGGGAATGAAATATACATAATATATCTTAATAGACGGGAATGAAATAGACTTAATATATTTTGACTTCAGTAAAGGGGGGGGGAAATGCTGGCTGGGGAATTCTGGGAGTTGAAGTCCATGTGTCTTAAAGTTGCCAAGGTTGGGGACCCCTGGCCTAACAGAAGTAGGGGTGCCCCAGCAGATAAACATGAGATGAAAAAGAAGTAAACGGCGCCTCAAAAGAGGTTGTGGGGGAGGGTCACACCATCTCCCCCCAGATCTTTCCCAGGGAAAGTTCTATTTCAAGTTGTCTTCAACTTACGACGATTCGTTTAGCGACCGTTCCACATGACAACAGCAAGGGGGGGGGGAAAGGGACTTACGAGCGGCCCTCGCTTTCAATTCGGACCCTCGGCGACTGACACGAATTGACATGTCCGCCATTTGTGACCGTCAAAGCCAGCTTCGGCCAAGCAGAGTCAACGGCGAAGCCAGATAAACTTGCTCCCTTAATGGCAGCGATTCACTTAACAACGGTGGCCAGAAAGCTTGTAAAACGGGGGCAAAACGCACTTCACAACTGTCTCACTTTGCCACGGACAGGTTGGGCTCGTCCGCTGCGGTTGTAAGTCCGGGGAGGAATTGCCTGCACTCACTTTCTTTGGCCTTGGACTCCTTGTTTCGGATGATGTACAGGTAGCGCGGGCTCTCCGGACAGAACGGGAAGAGCAGCAGCTGCAGGATGGAGGGCACCACGGTGATGCCCATCAAGAGGGGCCAGTAGGTCTCTGTGCCCAGCAGGGTGTCCAGGCCGCACACCTGTGGCAGGGAGGAGAAAAAAGCGGTTGGTTCAAGACCTTCTCGCAGTCAACTGGATGATGGCGTGCTAAATATCGGAGTGCAAAAAAGGAAAAGAGCTGTAGCTCAGGGTTGGAGGGTCCTTGGTGCTCTCAGAGCCTTGTTGGTTTGCTTACAGATGTTTCATCACCCAGCTAGGGAACATCATCAGTGCGAGGAGGAGGAGGAGGAGGAGGAGGAGGAAGAGAATTGTGGAGTCCTTGGTCATCAGTGCTAGAATGTGCAAATCCCACTCCTTTCTGGCACTGATGATGTTCCCTAGTTGGGTCATGAAACGTCTGCAAGAAACCACCAAGTTCAGAGAGCATCAAGGACCCCACAGTCCTCCTCCTCTTCCTCCTCTTCTTCTTCCTCCTCCTCCTCCTCCTCTTCTTCTTCTTCCTCCTCCTCCTCCTCCTCCTCCTCCTCCCCCTCCCTGCAAAGTCCACTCTCTTCTAGCACTGATGACGTTCCTAGTTGGGTCATGAAACGTCTACAAGGAAACCACCAAACTCAGAGAGCACCCAGGATCCCACAGTCCGACCCTGATCTACCGATCTCTTCAACTGGTAGAAAGAGCATCCTTTACATTCCCCACAGGCCTCCCCAAGCCTCCCCTGATGAAGACTTCGGGAAAACAACATCTCGGTTCTTTCAGAATAAGAAGCACCCTTAACTGGGACCAATCAATCGCTAACTCTTGTCTATATTCCACGGAGGACGTGTGGAGTGTTTTTAAGGAGCCCATTCTTGATCTCCGGGACCGGACTTCACAGTACTTCGTGGTTGCAGTTCTCGACTTACAACAGTTCATTTAGTGACCGTTCGAACTTATAACGGCACTGAAAAAAAGTGACTTACGACCGCTTTTCACACTTACGACCGTTGCAACGTCCCTGTGGTCACGCGATGATCAAAATTTGGACACTTAGGACTCATATTTATGACGGTCGCAGTGTCCCGAGCTCACGTGATCTCTTCTTTGATCCGACCCCCTCCATCCACACACACACACCCCAAATCTCTAATATGGGGATAGGGGTGCCTAGGCTACTTACCTGGGCAATTAGGATCCCGATGACAATGGCCAGCTGGTTCATGGTTCCCAAAGCCCCCCGAAGCTTGGTGGGGGCGATCTCCCCCACATACATGGGGACCAATCCGGAGGCAAATCCTAACAGAGAGTGGGAGAAGGGGGAGGGGGAATGAAGTTAACTCAACCCCACATCAACAGCCCTGCTCCTTTGATGGGAAGGGGTGTGGCCCGTCAGCGGCCTGTGCAGATTGTAGCTGATTCCAACAGCGAGGAGGCTGGTGTGGTGCTGCGCCAGCAGCCTGTGCAGCCGGCACTCGAGTCGGACAGTGAGGAGGCTGGAGAAGATGTGGTGCCAGAGGCGGGGATTCAGCCAGGGCCTTCAGAACCTCCAGAAGCTCCCTTAAGTGAAGAGGAAGAAGAGGAGGAGCCTCTTCTCGATGCATGGGCGCGCAGAGCTCCTCAGGAGGAGGTCTCCTCGAGAATAAGGCTTGGGGCTAATTGGCCACTCCCTTAGCCTATTTAAGGAAGAACGCCGACTGAAGCAATTTGCAGGGAACAACTTCGTTCACTCTCCTTCGCGTCTTGATCTTAGTTCTCTGCAAAATTGCTTCTGGGCTTCCTGCCAACCCTAGTAAGATGACGATGATTTATTCTTTGGATTCTTGTAGGCTGTTAAGAAAAGTTAATTAACAGCCTTTTTTATGAAAAAGACCGATTTAATTTAGTAAACTAAGGTTTGTACGGACTTTGCGTGTGCTGCGTTCTTTGGGGTCCGTAGCTGGGACAGAACAGGTGGGGATTTTTGGCCATGTTCTCATATTGTAGATAAGTAGGTTGGTTGTCGTTCGTTTGGTCATTCATTCATTCTTTGATTGCATTGAGATATCATTCTAGTCAAGTCTGATTCGGTACAATTGAATTGTAGCCCGTTGGCTGATTTTGGGCCAAACACCAGGCGACGGTGAGTTCTAGTCCCGTCTTAGGCATGAAACGCTGGAGGTTTTTAAGAAGATGTGGGATAACCATTTGTCTGAAGGGGTGTAGGGTTTCCTGCTTGAGAAGGGGGTTGGACTAGAAGACCTCCAAGGTCCCTTCCAACTCGGTGATTCTATTCTATTCTATTCAAACCCAGCTGGGTGACTTTGGGCTTTGAGTTCTAGTCCTGCCTTAGGCATGGAAGCCAGTTGGATGATTTTCGGGCCAATCGCCAGGTGATGGGGAATTCTAGCTCCACCTTAGGCATGGAAGATGGGTGACTCTGGGCGAAAAACCAGGCGACGGTGAGTTCTAGTCCCACCATAGGCATGGAACCCAGCTGCATGACTTTGGACCAATCACCCGGAGACGGTGAGTTCTAGTCCCACCTTAGGCATGGAACCCAGCTGGATGACTTCGGATCAATCAGTAGGAGACGGTGAGTTCTAGTCCCGCCTTAGGCATGGAAGACGGGTGACTTTGGGTGAAAAACCAGGCGACCGTGAGTTCTAGTCCCATTTTAGGCACGAAACCCAGCTGGCTGACTTTGGGCCAATCACCAGGCGATGATGAGTTCTATTCCCCCCATATATCTCCCCCTCTCTTTCTCCCTTTCTCCCGCGGTACCCAGGACACGACAGGAGGAAAACCATCCTCCCCCCTCATCCTTCACCCCCATGAAACGGTGACCCCCACTCACCCCCTTACCTGAGAAAGCTCCGATCACAAACCGCCCGAAGATCATCATCTCGTAGGATTTGCCGAATTTGGCCAGCCCCATCAAGCCACCAGCGACAAAGGCCAGGCCGTTGTTGATGATCATGGCTCTTTTTCTGGAAGGAAAGGAGACCACACGGCATGGACAACGAAGCTTGCTCGAGGGGGTGGGGGTGGGCGGGAGGTCCCATCCTGCACCAAGGGGGTCCCATCAACTTTTGGGGGTTTCCTCCATGAAGGAAGAGCCTGTAGCTGCAGAGACAAACTACGTTTCCATAGCAACCTGATCAGACCGAGATCCACCCATCAAATTATCCAAGATTAAACCCGGTTTAGGGCTGCCTCCCATCACTCACGTCACAACCACAACTGCAGAGCCATAGGAAATATCTCCGTACTGGTAGTCCTCGGCTTACAAGGGTTCATTTAGTGACCATTCAAAGTTAGAAAAAGAGGACTTAGGACCATTTCTCACCCTTCCTTACGACCGTGGCAGCTTCCCCGGGGGTCACGCAACCAAAACACTCGGACCCTTGGCAATGGGCTCCTGTTTATGACGGTCGTGCTGGTTTTGCGACCTTCTGACAAGCAAAGTCAATGGGGGGGGGATGCCGGATTCATTTAACGACCGTGTGACTCACTTAACCACGGCAACGATTCAATTAACGACCGCGGCAAGAAAGGTCGTAAAATGGGGGCAAAACTGACTGAACAAACGTCTTCCCTTAGCAACAGAGACGTTGGACCTCCATGGTGGTCGTTAAGTCGAGGATCCCACCTGGATTTACGACCGCAGGCGGCCTCTCGTAAAGTCAAGACCACTTGTAACGTTGCTGACTTCGGTAATTCGCGACTGCTTGGGCCTGGAGTCTTGCCAGAGTAGGGCACTCTGCCCATGCTCAGAGGACGTACCCCTTCCTTGCTAGGGAGGAGCCCACCCCGGGAGGGAGGGAGGGAGGAAGGGCTCACCTGCCCAGCCATTCGGAGACCACGCCCACCATGAAGGAGGCGAGCATCCCGCCGAGGGAGAAGATGGAGACCGAGAGGGACCACAGGATGTTGAGCGTGGCCGGATCGATGGAGGTGCCGTTCTCCACGCCTTGACGATGCCGCCAGGTCGCGTTGTAGTTCTGCTCGATGATCTGGGATGGGAGGAGGAGAGGAGGGGGGAAGAGGGGGCAAGCAGAGTGACTTTAGGGTCGCTTTGAAGAATGTACACGAATCGGCACAGGTCAAAACGAAATCCATTCGGGTACTTTCTCTGAATTGTCTCTCTGTAAAAGCACCGGGGTTTACGAGGGCTTTACGAAACTGGGGATGGGATGGGAAGGAACGGATGAAGTGGAATGAAGAAAGAAGAATGGAGTGGAGTGGAGTAGAATAGAATATGGAATAGAAAGGAAGGGGAGGGGAGGGGAGAAGAGAAGGGAAGGGGAGAGGAGAGGAGAGGAGAGGAGAGGAGAGGAGAGGAGAGGAGAAGAGAAGAGAAGAGAAGAGAAGAGAAGAGAAGAGAAGAGAAGAGAAGAGGAATAGAATAAGAAATAAATGGAATGGAGTGGAATGGAGTGGAGTGGAGTGGAGTGGTAGAATATGGAATAGAAGGGGAGAGGAGAGGAGAGGAGAGGAGAGGAGAGGAGAAGAGAAATAGGAATAGGAATAGGAATAAGAAATAATTAGAATAGAATAGAATAGAATAGAATAGAATAGAATAGAATAGAATA
>WNWU01019084.1:0-11764 GCA_012654045.1 Ptyas mucosa | reverse complement strand
TTTCCCCCGACTTGTGTGTTTGTGTGGGGGAGAGGGAGGGGGGGGAAGGGGCAACTACAGGTTCCATCATCCAAAATCGTGGGAAGGTTGGCTTTCTGGCGGCTGGGGGACTCTGCGGCTGGGCAGGATGGGTTTCTCCAATTTTCCCGACTAAAGTGTGAGTGGGGGCGCGGGACTACAGGTTCCATCATCCACAGGCGCGGGAGGTGGGCTTTCTGGCTGCAGGAAGATGCCGCGGCTGGGCAGGATGGGTTTCTCCGGGTTTTTTCCGGAGTGGGAGGTCGGCGCGGGACTACAATTCCCATCCCCAGGCTCGCTGGAAAGGTGGATTTTATGGCAGCCAGGGACCGCCGCTGTCTTCGAGACTCCGTGGCTGGGCATGATGAGTCGCGGTGTCTTTTCCGGGCTGGGGGGGGGGGGGCGGCGGCGCGGGAGACCCTCACGTGGGCTGCCGCTGGCGCAGCACTACAGATCCCATCATCCAGAATCTCGGGAGGTGACCTTTCTGGCAGCCGGGCAGGATGGGCTTCTCCGAGACTTTTCCCGACTGGAGGATGGGGCGGGGGGCGACGCGGGACTACAGTTCCCATCCCCAGGCTCGCTGGAGAGATGGGTTTTACGGCAGCCGGAGAACGCCGCTATCTTCGGGACTCCGTGGCTGCGCACGATGGGTTTCTCTTGGGCTTTTCCCGACTGGGGGAGGGAGGGGGTGGGTGGGCTGGGAGAGGTGGTCCCAGTCGGCGGGACTACAATTCCCATCCCCAGGCTCGCGGGAGAGATGGGCTTTCTCAAGGCCCAGGGGGAGAACTCCGCTGACTTCGAGACTCCGCGGCTGGGCATGATGGGTCCTGGGAGCAAGCGCGAGTGCTTTCACCGATTTGGGGAGGGGGCTTCCTACCTACCTACCACGGTCCCGCTTTGCTGGCGGAGAGGAAGACTCGGGGGAGGGGGCTTTTCTGCTTGCGGGGGGGGGAGGAGGGACGGCGGGGGTCCCGTTTCGGGACCCCAGCCCCTCTGGAAACTGAAGCTCTGCGCAACGCCGGGGGTCTTTCTTCCGAATTGCCCCGTTTAACTTGCTTGGGGAGCAAAACTCAGTCCCCGCAGCCCCCCATCTTCCCCAGCCGGGGTGGGGGTGTCCATAAGGAGTGGGTGTCAGGTGGTCCTACTCCCCGGAGGCTGCTAAAACTCCCCCACTTTCCAAGAAGCCAGGATGTTAAACCCCCCCAGCCCCCCCCCCAGCACAACTGGCCTCCTTGACCAGGATGATGGGCTCCAGCTGGCCTTGTGGTGTTGGGAGGGGGGGAGGGAGGGGGGAGGGAGGGGCAGTGGGGGGGGTGTGCCAAAGAAAGATGCCCCTCTGCCAGTGTCACCAGTCTTTCTTTCTTCCCCACCCCCCATCCCCCACCCCCTGGCTTCCAGCCACTCAGGTGCAGGGCACGGTGAAATGGTTCAACGTACGCAATGGCTATGGATTTATAAACAGGTGAGCCCCCCCCCCCACTTCTCTCTTGGGCTATCGGGGAGATGAAAAGTCAAAAACAACACTTAGCTCAGTTTAATCGTTGTTAATTAAGCCCATTGTTGGCCATGCTTAGCTAAGATTCTCCCCATGGAGGCTGTGTTTCGTAACAGGCTGACTTTCCTCATGGGGGGGGGCAGGTTTAATCCAAGATTTAAACCCCCCCCCCCCCGGATATTGGCATTTCTACCCCTACTGTGGTCACTTTGTGGTCAAGCCTAAATTAACTCCCAAAGGCGGCTTGACGGAAGCTCAGAGCAGCCCTTTAGCTAGTTCGGAAGCTCGGTGCCAACTTCCTTCTCTTGGAGAGAGAGAGAGAGAGAGACTCAGAAGACCAAAGATTACCTGGCAAATCGGGCAGCTTTTTTTCTGTTGGTGTGGTTTTTTTTTGTGCGTTTTTTTTTTTTTTTAAAAATCTGGGCTGGCTTGTTGAGACCAATGTTTGTCGGAGTGGCCTCAGCAAACAACTAAGTTGGAATAGCTGGAATGCCTTATCTGGGAAGTCTGTCCTTGTACCCAGATGCCCCCTTTGGGCTGCTCTCTGCGTGCTTAGGGAATGTGCCATGCCAGCAAAGTGCCCCATGGGTTGTCGGGGCCGGGGCGTTTCGGACGAGGCTGATGGGAATTGGCTTTTCCAGCAAAATCACCGAGAAGATGTCTTTTTCCGTGGGGTCCTTGGTGCTCTCTGAGCTTGGGGTTATTTTTTGGCAGACGTTTCATGACCCAACTAGGGAACGTCATCCGTGCTGGAAGGGAGTGGCGTTTGCCGCTTTTTATATGCAGTCCCTTCTACATGGATGACGTTCCTTAGTTGGCTCACGAAAAGTCTGCAAGAAAAACCGCCAAGCTCAAGAGAGCGCCAAGGACCCCCAAATCCGACCCCGAGCCACAAAATATTCTCTGTATCTTTCTGTCGGCTGGCGTCTTTTATTTGGCACTCCTTCCTGGTTAAAACCCCGTTGGAAATAAAGGGACTTTTCTCCTTTTGCGGCTTTGAAGGTTTAAAACTTCACGCTGGGCTCTTCTGGTGCCCAAGAAGCATCAAGTTGCAAAAATAAAACACAGCACAAATTTATAATCGGTTTAGGGACAAAGGCTAATTGGATGCCCGTCCCCTTTGAAAAGAGAGATAAACCAAGTTTATGGGTGACCTTCATTCCTTTAATCAGTTAGCTTGCTAAAACTTCTGATCAAACAAACTGACATCTTTTGGATGCTGGTTTCCAACCCAAACCAAGTTTCCTGAGTTTTTTTAATGAGTTTAGCCAAGCACAACGGACCGAGAATTTGGAGATGGGTCTCTTTTAACGCTCTCAATTTCCCCTCGTAATTTTAACCCTGATTCAGTGCAAATGGTGGTTTCCCGAGGGATTAAAGGATTTCAAGGTTTATATTTATTTTTCCTTTCCTTAATCTTGCTCCCCCTTTTGCAGGAATGATACCAAAGAGGATGTGTTTGTGCACCAGGTAAGAACTGAGCAATTGTGTAAGTTAAATTCCTTTGTAATTTCCTTTTTTCCCTCTGTTATTGCACCTTGGCCGTTGCTGCCTTTGCTCCTTGTAGTAAGTTTGAGCTAGCAAGGAAGCATTAGATTTGTTCCTCCGTGGAAATTGTGAGAAATTGTTGGTGTTAAAACTTGGGGGGGGGGGGATTTCTTCCTGTAGCAACAGCAGTTGATCCTTGCTAGATAATTTAATTTA
Source organism: Ptyas mucosa (assembly GCA_012654045.1). NCBI lineage: Eukaryota > Metazoa > Chordata > Lepidosauria > Squamata > Colubridae > Ptyas > Ptyas mucosa. Next base: position 8,544 of record WNWU01019084.1, on the reverse strand, counting down.
ATTTAATTAGTTCAATTTATATGCCGCCTTTCTCCAGAGACTCACGGTGGCTTATTTAAATGTGAGATAAACTAACATTTAAATAAACTAACATCCTTTAGATTGGGGCCACCCCATTGATTAATTTTGCTCTCTTTTTTTTGTTTCCCGTTTTTTCAATTAAAAAGCTAGGATCGGAGGACGTAAAATGAAATTTATGAGAATTTCAAGGGGGTGGGGGGCTCTCTGTGGCATCCCCGCAAACCAGCCCCAATAATACGTCTCTCCTTTCAACCAGCGTCTCTCCTTTCAACCAGCGGCACCAATTTGGCACAATTTAGCCGGTCTTCCCTGGGATTCCCTGATAGCCTTATCTCCCCCAGGCTAGTAACGAACTCCCTCTTTTCATTAATTGCCCGCTTGCTTTAGGCGTCTGTCCTTTGCTGACTTCCCAGTTCCTAATTGCCAGCTTTGCAAAAAAAATAAAGGTTTGAAAAGGACTTTCTTTGTGCGGTTGGCTAATTTAATTGTAACAAATTACAATTAATAATTACAACAAATTACAGCAAAAATTACAACACATTTTTGCTGTAAGCCGCCCAGAGTCCCTTGTGAGTTGGGCGGCATAGAAATGCGATAAATTAAATTAAATTAAATTAACCAGGATTGTCAACAAGCCTACAACCACGGATAGCGTCCCAACTCTGCTTGGCCTTTCACAAGGTTTTTAAAAACTTGCTTCCCGCCCCCACTCCCAGTCGGGCTCAGAAGATGTTAAAAGACCCCATTATTTAGCTGTACTCTTAACTAAATAATTATTTCGGCTGCTGTTGTTTGTTTATTTCCTGGAAGCTTTACGCTGTTTTATTCTTTTTAGCAAATCCTCAATTATTATGTTATTCGTCGCTATAATTTGTGTTATTCGTCACTATAATTTGTGTCAATCGCTTTACGACGTTAGAAATTGTAACCTGCCCGCAAACAGTTGGATTCTTTTAATTGGTTAGATAAATATCGGTAGAATGGGTGCCAAGTTTTTTTTGGGGGGGGGGGGTTGCTTCAAAACACAGACACAGGCACACCTGCGTGCTTGGAAACTTAGCACCGGGTAAATTACAGGTGTCCCACCTTGGCCTCTTTAACAGCTGTGGACTTCAACTCCCAGAATTCCCCAGCAAGCACAGCTGGTGGACAAGAACAAATGCAGCTAAACTCCTTTATCATGTTTTTTTTTTTTTTTGATCAGGTAACTTTCTTAATAGACGGTATGAGATGAACGTAATATAACTTAAATTCAGCAAAGGGAGGGGGGAAAAGAGAGAGATGGCAGGGGGGATTCTGGGAGTTGAAGTCCAGAAGTTTTCCAAGTTGCCACAGCTGGACAGCCGGATGCCCGTGGCCCGTGGCGCTCCCTTCCATCTTTCTCACTCGTTTTTTTCCCTCTCGGCTTTTTTCCTTAGACGGCGATCAAGAGAAACAATCCTCGTAAATTCCTGCGAAGTGTTGGAGACGGAGAAACGGTGGAGTTTGATGTGGTGGAAGGCGAGAAGGTGCGGCCGTGCGGTGTGGCTTCCATCCGGAGCCGAGTTGGGGTCCCCACTTCTGTGACTGACCCTTCTTCCCTCTCTCTCTCTCTCTCTCTTTTTGGTCTTCCGCAGGGGGCCGAAGCGGCCAACGTCACCGGCCCTGGCGGGGTTCCCGTGAAAGGCAGCCGTTATGCCCCCAACCGCCGTCGCTTCCGCCGGTTTATCCCTCGTCCCCGGCAGACCCAGCTGCCCCCAGATGCTGCCCGGCCCGATGGGGGCGCCGAGACGGTCAGCGAGGGGGAGAGAGTGGACGAGGCGGTACAGCAGCGCCCGCGCAGGAGGCGCCCCCCGCCATTTTTCTTCCGCCGGAGATTCGTGAGGGGGCCTCGGGCTCAGGCCCAGCAGCCTCAACAGGCTCAGACTGTGGAAGTGAGTCTGGGGGCCGCAGAGCCCGTTGCCACCATGAGACTCCATCTGGAATGGTATAGGCTTGAACACAGGGGTTGGACTAGAAGACCTCCGGGGTCCCTTTCCGACCTTGTTCTTCTGTTATGATTCTGTCTGGAATGACTATAGGGTCTCCTGTTTGAGCAGGGGTGGACTAGATGATCTCTAGGAGGTCCCTTCTCACTCCTCCTCTTGCTCTTCCTTCCCAGGGCTCTGACAGCACAGACCCCAAAGATGCTACCCAGCCTGAAGGAGACCAGCCTCAGCAGATCCAGGCGGGCGAGAGAGCCCCGGCACCTCGGTTCCGTCCCAGATACCGCAGGCAAGTCTCTCTCCTCACACACACACACTGCAGAGAAAGCTAACCAGGTTCCAAGCTAGCTTTCCCCTGGTTAAGACGAGGCTGCCTTGGCACAGTCATTTGCCCACACGGGTTGGGGGGGGCAGGATTATTTATAAGCAACAGAGTCAGGAAACCATCATTCAGGGTTTAGGGAGGGAGAGAGAGGAAAAAACGGCTGGCCTTGCTGACCAGGTGGGTCGATTGGAACAAGCCGGGATTCCCAACCGTGGGGAAAGCCTTGCCAATGTTGGTTTGTGCAAGGAATGGCGCAAACAGAATTTAGAAGGTTTCTCCTGTAATCAAGCGGCTTTCAGCAGAATAATTTTCTATCCTGAGAAACTAATTTGCTGAAGTAATTTTCTCCACCTGGGCAATTCCCTGACGGGTGGACTTCAACTCCCAGAATCCCCCACCCAGCGTATCAGTTCCCCCGTTTAATGTCATGCCAGCTAACCCTATTTATCTCAGTTTGCCATTTAATTGTAATGCCATCTAGCCCATTAAGCATGTGATGGGTTATTTTCTTCGTTTTGCTGAGATATAGTATAGTATATAGTATATAGTATATATAGTATCAAGATATATTACGTCTTCTGCATTCCCACCGTCTATTAAGTTACCCGATCAAAACATACGATAGTCACATTTGATTTTGTTTTAGCCATGCTGAATTTATTATTATTATTATTATTATTATTATTATTATTATTATTATTATTTAAATGTATATATTTGGTAATATTTAAATTTCGGTAAACCTTTTGATGGCTGAGGAATTCTGGGAGTTGAAGTCCATCCATTTTCATCTTCGTCTACTCATTTTCAGCTAAACATTTGGATTATATCTGGCACCCTAATTATTATTTTTTTTTTTACAAACTGCAGTGCTTTCTTTCCTCTCTCCAGGTGCCTTGTCTTTATTTAGTGTTACGTTTATGTTGGTGTCTTATGATTGATGATGATTATATTTTAGGATCATGATCATGGTTTATCACTTATATGTTGCTTATATGTACACTGAGAGCTTAAGAGACAAATTCCTTGCGTATTGGCCAATACGCTTGGCCAATAAAGAATTCTGATTCTATTTAGCAAGATTGTCGAATTGCGTTGGGCAATTCTTGCAACGGCCCAGCAAAAAGCTGGCATGGTTTATCGCTTATTATACTAGGTTATAATAAATCTATTATTATAATAGAATATACTTATTAGAATAAGTATATTATATTTTATATTAAAGTATTTCCACATAGTATAATAATTATATTATACTCTAATATGCTTACTATAACCTAGTATAATAGAATAAGCTTTCCACATAGTATATTATAGCATAATAAGTATATTATAGTATCATATACTTATTATACTATGCGGAAAGCTTATTCAGAAGACAGGATAAGAAGCGACAGATGGAAACTAACCAAGGAGAGAAGCAACCTGGAATTAGGGAGAAACTTCCTAACAGTGAGGACAATTCACCAGTGGAACTGCCTGCCACCAGAAGTTGTGGGTGCTCCATCCCTGGAGGTTTTTAAGAAGGGACTGTCTGAAATGGTTTAGGGGGACTCCTGCTTGAGCAGTGGGGGGCTGGACTAGAAGACCTCCAAGGTCCCTTCCAGCTCTATTGTGATTCTGCTCTTTGGGGAGAAGGCTGCGAGTTAATTCACCCACTCACCCACCCCTCTGTGTCCTGCCCCAGACCTTTTCGCCCCCGTCCTCCGCAGCAGCCCACCACGGAGGGAGGAGACGGCGAGACAAAAGCAGCCCAAGCGCCAGCGGACGGGATCCGTCCCGAGCCCCAACGGCAGCGCAATCGGCCTTACTTCCAGCGCCGACGCCAGCAGACGGCTTCGGCTCGCCAGACGGCAACTGAGGTGAGGGGCAGAGAAATTGGGGGAGGGGGGGCAGGGGATGATGGGTGGGGGGGCAGGAGGGAGAGGAATTGCATCAAAATCCTTTACCAGCCCAATTGGTTTTTGATTTTGAATGCTTTTTTCCCCCCTGAGTTCAAGCGAGGAACACAATGCCAAGTTCGTGCAGAAATCTTCGCCGTTGTCTTTATTTTTTCCCCCAGAACGGCTCTGGGAAAAGCCCTCCCCAAATTATAGGGGTATCTTAAAAATCCCCGATTTACCTTCTTGGGAGAATCAACGGGCATCCCTGGCAAACAAGGACGGATAGAAAAGCGTGTGTTTTTTTTAAAGTCTGCTTTTCTTTCGATACGCTTTAAATTCTCTTTTGCTTCCTGTAAGCGGTAACAGGTCTCGTCCTTCTTTAACGACGGCAATGGGGACAGGCGACTGTCGTTAAAACAGTTTTGTAAATGAGAAGGGGGGAAAAAAAATGGGACGCAGCTCCTTAGCGACAGCAGTTCCAGCCAACTTTTATGTCAAGTTGGGATTTGGGAAGGTGGGGCAACGCAACCCCGGCATTCCCCTTCCATTTTTGTCTTTGCCATTTCCCTTCTACTAATTTATAAAAGTTAATCTGTGTCGTCTTTTGCCGATGCTTCGATTGCCGCAGAAATAATGGTCTTAACGTCCCAGGTTATTTTCGCTCGGTCGACAAAGAAGGAGAGACGAGGAGGGGGAAAAAAAATCTTCCTGGATCTGTAGAGGTGCCAGAAACTGACCGGATCGTGTTGTCTGTGCTGGTCTTTCCACGCCTCCCCTTCCCACCCAATCTGGCAACCTGTCCCCTCTTTTCTGTCCTAGGCAACCACCAATACTAAGGAGCAGCCTGCCCCCAGCTCCGCAGCTGCCGGGGGAGACACCCCAGCTGCCAGCACTCCTGTGATGACCCAAGACCCTGTGGTCGAAGCCAGCAAGCCGGCTTCCCCAGCCCAGGAAAGTCCCACCCAGCCACTGCCGGAAATCCAGCAACAGCTTGTGGATGTAAGAGAAGTGGGGGGAGGCCTTGGACCCCCTGGTTAAACCCCCCCCCCAGCTTCCCCCCCACCCCGGATTCATGAGCTGAAAAGGGTCCCGCAATGCCTTTGTGGGACACCGGGGGTCACTCTCGAGCCACCTCTTCAGCAGTTCCAAGTTCTCCAGTTGGGCAGATTTTGCAACCTGTTAACCTTTTTTTTTTTTTTTTTTTTTTTAAATCCAGATTTCAACACCTGAGCCGGGAGGAGAGCTTGCCCCTGCTTTACTGGCATGACAAGCCTGCACACACCAAAGGGGATGCCAAGAGCTGTGATCTGGTAAGGGGCTTCTTTTTTTTTTACGGCTTCTTTTTACGGGTTCGTTGGGTCGAGCGGTGGATTCAAACTCGGTTTTGTTTCCCCGGGCGAAAAATGAAGACGGGTGGATTTTGCCAAAATCTTGCCAAACCATCCACCGCCCCTCCGAGCATTTGAATTGAACCTCGTTTTAAGTTTTTGCTTTTCAAACGTTGAGAAAATTGGGGTGTTGAAAGCGGCCGGATCTCTTGAACGCAAACGGAAAGTTTTGCAAAGAGAAATGTGCAGATTTCTCCCTCTTGAGTGCTTCCTTGTGCTAGCACCGAGGTTTGTTGGGGTGGGGGGGAAAAAAATTGGAGTTTTTCCTCAGCTACCTTCACTTCTTGCAAAACCCATCGGAGCTCTTGGGAAGCTGCTCAATAAGCTGCATTTCCTAGTCTCTGTGGCTCGGCCAATTTTTCTTTTTTATTTGCCAAGGGGAGAGAGGTCTTGCTTCCCCAGCTGAAAATTCACATTTCAGAGGTCCTTGGTGTGCTTACCGATGAACAAGAGTTGGAAAAGGGACCTTGTAGGTCCCAGGGGGAGAGCCTTCTCTGTGGGGGCACCCACCATATGGAACAAGCTCCCTCCCGGAGATACGGACAACCCCGGATCTTCGCGCTTTCCGCCGTGCCCTCAAAACGTTTCTATTCCAGCAGGCCGGCCTGGACTAACCTCTTTTAAAACTACTTTTAAATTCTTAAATTTTAACCTTATAAATTGGGGTTTTTAAATGTTGTTTTCAGGACCAAATTATTTAATTGTATTTTAAAACAGTCTTTAAATATTTGTATTGTATGTATTTTATTGTTTGACTGTACACCGCCCTGAGTCCTTCGGGAGTAGAGCGGTATATAAATGTAATAAATAAATAAATAAATAAAATCTAGTCCAATCTCCCCCCGGTCAAGCAAGAGACCCTACTGCATTTCTGGTGCTCCCTGAACTGGGTTGTTTTCTTGTAAGACGTTTCGTTACCCAAACTAGGTTACATCATCAGTGCTGCAAGAAAACAGCCCAGAAGGACAATTCAATTCTTAGCAAGCAGTCTCTTTTATCGGTGTCCAGATTGAAGCTTGCATGCCTCACCCCTGCCTCAGTTTTCAGGGTTCCCTCGAGGGGGGGAGGGTATCTCTTTCTTCTGCTCCCCACAAACCTCAAAACGGCATCTGACTGAACCTTTCCCTTCCCTTGCCCAGGTGTCCAGAATGTGCCTCCAACCCAAGTTACCTCATCCTGCACTTGAAGAGACCCCAAACTTCACCAAATAACCCTCTTTGCTGCTGTTGAAGTTCTAAAATGTTAAAAAAAAGAAAAGAAAGAAAGAAAGAAGAAAAAAGAAGAAGAATAAACCTGACCAGGCCGGGGGGGGGGGGGGGGGGGGACGCGCGACTTTTGACCAGAAAGAAAGGAAAAGTCACTTTTGCTTTAAAAAAATAAAAAAAAGAAGAGAAAACTTCAGAGGGGCTTTTGCCCACCTCCTTCCACAACTTTGCCAGTTTAAAAGAGGAAAAGAAAAAAAAGAAAGAAGAAGAAAAACTGGCAGTTTCTGAATCTTGAGTTAATTTTTTTTTCCTTCCTCCCCCCCTCTCAATTGTTTGAAGGACCACCCCGTGTGTGTAAACTATTGTGTGCAGTTTGGGCGTCAGTAAAAAAAAAAAAAGAAAAAAAAATTTGCACAGGGTTTGAGTGTGTCCCTTCTTTCCCCCCCCCCCCGCCCCGTCGACAAATTTCAAAAGGTATTTTTGGTTTTCGTCGCCATCCTTCGCTCTTAAAAAGCTGCCAAAAACTTCCTAGTCGGAGCAACCCGGGAGGTGGGGGAGACTTCCTGGGCTCCAAATTAAACCATGGGTGGGGTGGGGTGGGTGTAGTGGTTACAGCTTGGAAACTGGGAGGATGCGAGTTCGAGTCCTGACTTACCCACGGAATCAGATCTTGGGCCAGTCACTTTTTCTCTCCGCCCTGGGAAGGGAGAACAAGGGAATTTCTTGTTTTCACTTTGGGAATTTCGGGATTGCTGGCTCCCAAAATCGCCCAACCGGCTTTCCATGTTTAAGGCGGGACTAGAACTCACAAACCACCTAATTTGATCGGCCTGCCAAGTGGTTTGAGCTTTGCTCCCCTTTGCCTGAGCCTGACAGTCAATGGAACTGCTTGCCACCTGAAGTTGTGGGCGCTCCATCCATCCCTGGAGGTTTTTAAGAAGAGACCGGACAGCCGTTTTGTCTGGTATGGTGAAGGATCTCCTGCTTGAGCAGGGGGTTGGACTAGAAGACCTCCAAGGTCCCTTCCAGTCCCATCACTGTTAGTTGCCTGCAGCCTTGGGCCTCGCCTAGGTCTCTGAATTTGGTCCCTTTTCCAGCACCCAGGAGTTGGAGCATCTTACGGTCCAGGATATGCCATGTCGACACAAGTAGTGGTTGGGTCTTCTCTAAGGCGCAGGTCTGCCCAGGAGACGCTGGGCACCTGGGTGGGACTGTTACTCTGTCCCCAAAAGTCAGGCAGGTGGTTACTATCCATAGTAACCACAATACAAAAAAGATGTTGAGATTCTGGGAAGAGTGCAGAGAAGAGCAACCAAGATGATTGGAGGACTGGAGGCTCAAACATACGAAGAACGGTTGCAGGAACTGGGTATGTTTAGTTTAGCATCTTCCAATATTTGAGGGGCTGCCCCAAAGAAGAGGAGGGGGTCCACCTACTCTCCAAAGCCCCTGAAGGCAGGACAAGAAGCAACGGATGGAAAGGAGAGAAGCAACCTGGAACTAAGGAAGAATTTCCTGAACAATGAGAACAATTAACTGGTGGAACTGCTTGCCACCAGAAACTCTGGGTGCTTCATTGCCGGAGGTTTTTAAGAAAAGATCAGAAAGCCACTTGTTTCATATTGTATAGGGATTCCGGCTTCAGCAGCAGGCTGGACTAGATGACCTCCAAGATCCCTATGTTTCTATGGTCTTGGCTGGGAGTGGGGGATTGGACTAGAAGACCTCCAAGGTCCCTTCCAGCCCTATGTTTCTATG
>WNWU01019082.1:0-17034 GCA_012654045.1 Ptyas mucosa | reverse complement strand
CTTCTTCCTGCTTCCTCCTCCTCTTCCCTCTCTTTCTCCTCCTCTTCCCTCTCTTTCTCCTCCTCTTCTTCCTTCTCCTCTTCCTCCTCCTTTTCCCTTACTTCTCCTCCTTGTTCTCCTCCTACCTCTTCCTCCTCCTCTTCCCTCTTTCTTCTCCTCTTTGTTCTCCTCCTCTTCCCTCTTTCTTCTCCTCCTCTTCCCTCTCTTCCTCTTTCTCCCCTTCCTCCTCTTTTTCCTGCTTTCTCCTCCTCCTCCTCCTCCTCTTCCCTCTCTTTCTCTTCTTCCTTCTTCTCTTCCTCCTCCTCTTCCCCCTTTCTTCTCCTCCTTGTTCTCCTCCTACCTCTTCCTCCTCCTTTTCCCTCTCTTCCTCCTCCTCCTCTTTCTCTCACCTCTTTCTTCTTCTTCCTTCTCTTCCTCCTCGTCCGCCTCTTCCCTTTCTCCTTCTCCCCTTCTTCCTCCTCCTTTCTTCTCTTCCTCCTCCTCCTCCCCCTCTTCCTCTCCCCCCTTTTTCCTCTTCCTCCTTCTCCCCTTTCTCCTCCTCTTTCTTCTCCTCCTCCTCTTCCTCCTCTCTCTCTTTCTCCTCCTCTTTGTCCTCTTCCTCCTCCCCCTCCTCCTCCTCCTCCTCCAAGCCAAGCCAGTTACTGCTGCTTACCCAAGGGCATCCCGATGCCGTAGCCCTTGGTATCTAGTAGCCCCCCGATCTGGGTGAGGTTGCAGTTGAGCCTCCGGTGATATTCATTCATCGTGCTCTCCAAAAGAAAGGCATATTTCGAATTCAGCACCCGAGCAATTCCCTCTTCCGTGCTCTTCACGAAGACACTCGGTTGCTTTGAATGCATGTAATTCCACATGCGCTGGTAAGTTTGATAGCGAGAATTCTGGTTGGGAAAAGAGAGGGACAAAACATCAGGTGCCTCAATGGACAGAAGGACCGTTTTCAGGCACAGGGTAATAGAGTGACTCTGTGCCTTTATTGTTTATTGACTAACTGCTCCATGCAAACTGTTTCCAAGGAATTTATAACATAGATTTCTTCTCCTGCCTCTCTAGTTTATCTTCCCAACAAATAGGCGTCCCTCAAAATTGGGGGGGCGCGCGGGGGGGAATTGGTCTTGGTTTGCTTCGGCTTATCATTAAAATCAGGAGCCCTTTTTGCAAAAGAGGGCAAAAGAGAAGAAAGGCAGCTTTTAAGAAACTTGTTTTTTTTAAAAAAAAAACAAAACAAAACCCCAAATTATACAAGCCAAATTTTTTTAACATGGCAAGGCCAAGACGGCCTCCTTGTTAAAAATAACTATGGCCTTGCAGACTTGCAACAAACTGGGCTTTTTGGATCAGGATAAGAAAAAAAAAACAATTTTCAGAGATCTGAGCAAAGCAGATGTAGGTTTTCCTTTTCTGTCATCAAGGCCTGCCACCTTGTCTGATGATTGATTTCCGTTCGTTAATGTCTCTCGGAGTAGAGACGGCTGCTGTTACTATGGATACAGGTGGAAGGAAGGAAGGAAGGAAGGAAGGAAGGAAGGAAATGAAGGTGGGAAGAAGGGAGGGAGGAAGGAAGGAAAGAAGGAAGGAAGGAAGGAAGGAGGGAGGGAGGGAAGAAGGGAGAGGGAGGAGGGAGGGAGGGAGGAAGGAGAGGAAGGGAGTGGAGGGGTGGGGTGGGGTGGAAGGGGAGGGGAGGGGAGGGGAGAGGAGAGGAGAGGAGAGAAGAGAAGAATGTAGAATAGAATAGAATAGAATAGAATAGAATAGAATAGAATAGAATAGAATAGAATAGAATAGAATAGAATAGAATAGAATAGAATAGAATAGGGAACGGGAATAGAATAGAATAGAATAGAATAGAATAGAATAGAATAGAATAGAATAGAATAGAATAGAATAGGAATGGAATAGGAATAGAATAGAATAGAATAGAATAGAATAGAATAGAATAGAATAGAATAGAACAGAACAGAACAGAACAGAACAGAACAGAACAGAACAGATGCATAAGCTCTCAGTGTACCTAAGGAGAATAAAATACATTCATCAAGTATAAAAAGATACAACGCTTAGTGATAGTCAAGGTTACTAATAAGCTAACAAATCGTACTAGGAAACAAAATAGCTCTCTAGGAGAGCTATTACAGTAGTCAACATCAGTTTTTCACTTCTTCGGGGGGGGGGGGGGCTACAAAAACTCTGCCATGCCCAACCACCCAGTAGCCTCCGTCACCTACGATGGGAGGGGTTTAGAGGAGACAGCTCTCAGCAGCCCCCACCTGTGCAAGGAAAAGAGAAAACGACACTCACCTGGAAAAAGGTCATGGTGGAACCAGCATGGATGGTGCCGTATTCAATGTTAGTTTGGTCGGCCAAGTCATCCGCCGATTCTATCGGCACCTCCATGCGCTGCACGGTGAGGAAGGCCGCAAGGTTGGCCGTGTAGGAGGAGATGATGATCAGCGTGAAGGCCCACCTTTATAACAACAACAAAACCCAGTTTGATTTTTTTTTTTTTGAGAGAGAGAGACAAGGAAAGAAAATCTCTACTTTTCATCTCCAACTTTTAATTAATGAACAAGTTTTGGCAGGCCACCTCTTTAGATGTGCCTCCTAAGATTGCGGTCGCAAATCTTTCCAGATTCACTTAACAAACGTGTGACTAACTTAACAATTGCAGTGATTCACTTAGCAACTGTGAAGAGCCTCGGTGGCGCAGCAGACTAAAGTGCTGTTAAGTAGCACCAGCTGCTTGCAATTACTGCGAGTTCGAATCTCACCAGGCTCAAGGTTAACTCAGCCTTCCATCCTTCCGAGGGAGGTAAAATGAGGACCCAGATTGTGGGGGCAATAAGCTGACTTTGTATAAAAAAGAACACCGCTTAGGGGGGCCCGAAAGCCCTACTAAACAGATATATACAAAAAGTATGAAGGCTATTGCTTAACGCATTGTAAGCCGCCCTGAGTCTCCGGAGAAGGGCGGCATATAAATCAAACCAATAAATAAAATAAATAAATAAATAAAGGAAGGTAGTCAAATGGGGCAAAGCTCAGTTAACCATTGACTCACTTAGCAACAGAAATTTGGGGTTCAATTGTGGCCTATCTGTAATCTGCTCTTAACGGATAACTCAAAGTTGGACGTCGCTAAAACTTATCATTATGAGTCGGTAAATGTTACTGACATTTTTAAAGGAAAAGACACGACAAGCTACACTCCGATATATACCGATATTCCTTCTTAGGAATCATCATTTAAAAAAGAAAAATTATTGCCTATTGCATCAACATGCCAAAACCAATATGCCCTTAATGTACCATCCCACAGATGAAGTGTTGTTCTCACCAATTAAAAATGCTCCCCACTGATTAATCAGCTAAAGTTTTAGTGCCAATTAAGCTACCAATTAAGGATTGCAAACCTCATTAGTATTCCTTTAAAAAATGTTGAAATCTGTAGGTGCTGGCATGATGCATTTAAGAGGTGACAGTGTTCCAGAGTGGGGGAAAAACGACAACAATCACCACCACCAAACCTCCGTGGACATTAAAATATTTCAAAGTAGGTGGAAGATAAGGTGATTGTGATTTTTCCAAACCTGTTGCAAATTAAATACAGGCAGTCCTCAACTTACAACAGTTTGTTTAGTGACCATTCAACATTACCACAGCACTGGAAAATGTGACTTAAATTTTTCACACTTATGACACTATCCCTATGGTCATGTCATCAAAATTCAGATGCTTGGCAATGGACTCGCATTGATTGATTGATTGATTGATTGATTGATTGATTGTCGCATTTCTATGCCGCCCAACTCCCTGGAGACTCTGGGCAGCTTACAACAAAAAATAATGCGAACAATGTACCATAAAAGTTGTTTTAAAAAAAAACATTAAAAACCCATACACTCCATTCATGGCCGGGTCTTGCAAGATTGCAGCAGCGAGATCAACGGCCCCAGGCCTGCCGGAAAAGCCAGGTCTTCACCGCTTTCCGGAAGGCCAATAGGGTGGGGGCAGTCCGGACCCCAGGAGGTAATTGGTTCCAGAGAGCCGGGGCAGCCACAGAGAAGGCCCTCCCCCACGGGCCCGCCAGCCGACATTGTTTAGCTGACGGGACCCGGAGGAGACCAACTCTGTGGGATCTTACCGGTCGGTGGGAGCTATGCGGTATGACGGTTGCAGCGTCCCTGCTAGGGTTACGTGATCCCACCTTTGACGACCTCCCTGACAAGCAGCGTCCTGGGATTATGTGATCTCTTTTGCGAGTGTTGTTGCCTGCCGGGTCGGGCAGTGAGGAGGTTGGGGAGGAATATGAGCCAGTCCTGGGGGCTGGGGAAAGCTCGGATGAGGGCTCTGTGTAGGAGGCAGAGAGGGAGCTAGACAGCAGTGAGGCAGAGGAATAGCTGGAACCTGTTCCCAGTGTGCACATGTGCAGAGCTGCCAGAAGACAAGAACAACTCAGAAAGCAGGGTTGACTTGGGAGTAAGCCAAAGCCACACCTTGGAGGTGATTGGCCCCTCCCATAGGAAACTAAAGAGGAGGGAACAGGGAGTGGGCTTTTGCAGGGAACAATTCGCTCGTTCTGGGACTCTGAGAGACTCAGTCCAAGTTTTGCCTTGTGCTGTGTTTGGAAACTAGTTACCTGGCAGCCTTCCAAGCAAGATAAGGTCTGTGTTGATCAATATTCTTTTGAAAAACTGTTTGGACAGGTCTTGCTGACTGTGAATGAAAGGAATTCACAGTCATGGAAATAAAAGGGTTTTTTGCGGGGACCAAGACTCTGCTTCCTGCTTTTTAAGGGAGCCTAGGTCAGAACAGCGACCTTCTGACCAGTTTCACTTAACAACCAACTTAACAACGGCACTGGTTCGCTTAGCAACTGTGGCTAGAAAGATCGTAAAATGGAACCAAACTCCCTCAACAAATCTCTCACTTAGCAACCGTAATGTTGGGCTCAATCGTGGTCGTAAGTCGAGGACTGCCTGTACACCATGAAAAAGTTGTGCAGCTTTCCTCTCCACAATTTCTCTCTGTCAGTCGGCTCGTTTGTTAGTCATACAGTTCCTTACCAGACACCGCTGACACAACGGGTAGAAAGAGCTCGGGGCATAATTTCTGATCCCTGTTGCATGAAACCCCCGACTGGGAACCAGAGGCTGTTTCCCAGCGTGTACTGGTTTTCCAGGATGTTATGACGCTCCCGGAGACAAGGATGAGGGTTGTACCATTCATAAGGGCTTAGCCTGTGGAAGGAAGAAACATTTATCTCATTTATCTCAGGGGCTGCCAAAAAGAAGTCGGAGTCTAGCTCTTCTCCAATGCACCCGAGGGCAGGACAAGAAGCAACAGATGGAAACTAATCAAGGAGAGAAGCAATTTAGGAGAAATTTCCTGATAGTTAGAACAATGAATCAGTGGAACAACTTCACCTCCAGAAGGTGTGAATGCTCCAACACTGGAAGTTTTTAAGAAGATGTTGGATAACCATTTGTTTGAAGTGGTGTAGGGTTTCCTGCCTAAGCAGGGGGTTGGACTAGAAGACCTCCAAGGTCCCTTCCGACTCTGTTATTCTATTCTATTTCAGATTTCTTTCCTTATTTATTTATTAAATTTATACGCCGCCCTCCCTCTCACTCTGCAAAGTGGCTCTCCTAACTGAGAATCTCTAACAGACTTTTAGCTATACAATTTGGGATGAACACCCTTGGAATGGTGTGGGAGTAGGAATGGATTTCCAGAGGGGGAAAAAATACAGACTACAGGAACCAGGAGCGTCATTCAGGTGACCCCGAGGACACAGAACAACCTCCAAGTGCTTCAAAGGCCCTCTAAAGGGATGCAAACGACCAGCTGTCTGCAAGGAGTATAAATCCTTCCATTCCCTGCTATCCAGCAAGAGCTGACGGAGCTTCTTGTATGAGAAGCGAAACGTCTTCAAAAGGAAAAACAAGAAAGTCCAGTTGCCTTCTGAAAAAAAAAGCACCTTTGGAAAGTTTGACCTATACAGTCCCAGAAACTTAGGGAGGGTGCCTTCTGAGACATTTGCAACACCCCTATTTTTTCCGTGGACTAATAATAATCCCTCTAATAAAGACAAGGGACAAAAGGGATTTCTATAAAATTTTAGATCCCTGAAATGTGAGCTTACTTTTTCTTGCTTCGGAATTATTTCCTGGTAGAAGGCAATGACTTTATTAGAACTTTATCACACTCAAGTCTAGTGCTACCTACTGACAACGGATCGCAGGACAAAACAGCACTCCAAGAAGGCTGTGTGTGTCTCAAGCTTGGAAACGAGAAGATGCGAGGACTTCAACTCCCAGAATTCCTCAGCCAACATGGCTGGCTGAGGAATTCTGGGAGTCAAAGTCCACACCTCTTAAAAGTTGGAAAATGCTGATTTAAGGAATCCACACTTGCTTGAGACAACACTTAAGGTGCCACGGATGTGGTGGGCTGCTGCTGGTTGTAACAACCGGTTCTCCCAGCACCAAAAATGTAAGCACGCACTTCTTCGCTTCACTTGCGTGCGTGCCTTCTACACATATGCGCGGCCTTCCACACATACGTGCAGCTTCAAAAACACAGTGATATAGGACAGGATAGCGCTGGGGCAGGTGGGTGGGCGCACCCGTGGGTCGCAACTACCGGTTTGCTCGAACCGGTCCGAACCGGCAGTAGCCCACCTCTGCCTTAAGTCTAGGATGAATCTCTCATAGGTAGGACTTACCGAGCAGCGAGAAAGAGGACGCAGCTAACTGCGAGATAGGCAAGAAGCATGAAAAGCCAAACCGCTGGGGAAAAGGGGTCAAGGAAGGAAAAATACCCCGGTTTGCGTCCCTATGAAGAAAAAAAAAAAGATTAGAATAGGTTCACTGAAGCATTTCTGAATTTCCTAATATCAAGCATTGTTCCAAAGAGTGTATTGCATTCAATACGTTTTCCCCAAACTTACCAACTTCCAGATGTGTGGATCTCTCCCTCTCTTTCTCTCCCTTTCTCTCTCCCTCCCTCTTCCTTTCTCTCTCCCTCTCTCTCTCCCTCTCCCTTTCTTTCTCTCCCTCTCTCTCCTTTTCTCTCTCCCTCTCCAATTCTCTCTCCTTTTCTCTCTCCCTCTCCCTCTCCCTCTGGTTAAAACCAGGAAGTAACGATGACCGGGCGGGTGGGCATAAACCTAGCACTGCCATCGCTCCAAACCACCCGCCGCCATTGTTATCGGTTCGGCTGAACCGATCTGAACCGGTAGCATTTCACCTCTGGTGTGTACCTCCAAAGTCCTGGCACTGTTTTGGGATTTGGGAGGGGGGATTTTGGAAATAATTTGCAATTGCCTTCTTCCTAAGGTTGAGAGAGCGACTATCCCAAAATCACCCCATTAATTTGGTGTCCAAGCCAGGACTAGAACTCCCAGTGCCTTGGTTTCTAGTCCAGTGTCCTTAGTCACTGCACCAAATTGTTTCTTTATGGCTGGACTTCGATTCAGAATTCCGGGCTGATTGGGGAATTCTAGGAGTTGCGGTCCATACATCTGGAAGTTTCCAAGCTGAGGAAAGTCCTGCATTATAAATGCGGCATTATATTTACTAGGTGCAATTTTGCTACCACGTCTTGACTCGGTACAACTATCGAAAGGCCTGAGATCTCCCCAGATCTCTCCTTCCCTCCGCTTTAAGACGGAGTGGTGCCTACCATGTGTACACGGTACAGGATGCTGATTCCCAAAGTCATGAACGGCTTGGAGAAGTCGATGACCTTCTCCCGTTCAGCTGTGATGGTGAAGGCAGCCACCGCCAGATCGGCTTTCTGGAAAAGCAAAGCACAGGGAACGCTCATTGTCACGCCCACCGAGTGACACCTGCTGCTCTCTACATTTTCATTGGCTGGTTGGAAGCAGGGGTGGGGCTTCCAAAATTTTAGCAAGGGGTTCTCTGCCCGGCTGCTGGGTGGGCGTGGCCATGGTGGGCGTGGCCTAGCCGGCTTCCTGCACCATGGCAAGGGAGGTGCGTTTTTGCCCTCTCCGGGCTCCGGAGGCTTTCATCGAGCATCCGGGAGGGTGAAAATGGCCTCCGCAGGCCCCGGAGGCCGAAAAAGAGTGTGTTTCCGGCCTTCCCGAACCTCTGGTAGGTCCGTTTTTCACCCTCCCTGAGCCTCCGTGCGCTCCCTGCACTTACCTGCATCCAAAATGGACCGTGTGGGGACTCCTGGGAGGGGAGGGGAGGGAGGGCAGCCAGGAGTGGGATTTGGGGGGTTCTCCGAACTGCACAGAATCTTAGCTAGAGGTTCTCCTGAAGCCCTGCGAACCTCCAGCAGCCCACTCTTGGTTGGAACCCAAGCAAAGATTACAGGTTGTCCTCGACTTACGACAGTTCGTTTAGTGACCGTTCGAAGTTACAACGGCACTGGAAAAAAGCGACTTATCACCCTGCTTCACACTTATGACTGTTCATCAAAATTCAGATGCTTGGCAATTGACTCATAGTTATAACGCTTGCAGGGCCCCGGGGTTATATGATCACCTTTTGTGACCTCCAGACAAGCCAAGTCAATGGGGAAGCCAGGCTCACTTAACAACCGTATCACTAACTTAACAACGGTAGTGATTCACTAAACAACTGTGGCAAGAAAGGGCGTAAAATGGATGCTGTGCAACAGTCGTGTGACAAACAGTCATACTTAGCTTTTTACAGCGTCATCGTAACCTGAACAACCACTAAATGAATATTGTAAGTCAAGGGTTATTTGTAAGTCCTTTGATTATTTTAACTCCATTGTTCTGAGCTACCAGGTGCGATGGCCTAGAGGTGGAGCTCTCGCCTCACAATCAGGAGGCTGTGAGTTTGATCCTAGGTAAAGGCAGATATTCTCTCCCTGGGCACACTGAGGATATATATCTGCTGAAAAAACAATAACTCCGCATTGGCGACAGGAAGGGCATCCGGCCAGTAAACACTCAGCTCCATTCAGTTGTCCAGACTCCACCCCACAAGGGATTATGGGGTCGTTAAAAGAGGATGATTGATCTGAGCTACCAGATCTTGCTTGCAGAAACTTCAAAAACCGCTACCAGATCTTGCTTGCAGAAACTTCAAAAATTGGCAGAGAGAGACAACAAGAAAATATCTCCTTGCTGCTTTCTTATCCAAATGTTTGAATCCAGATCTGGCTCACCTACTACTGAGTAATTGTGAGTCATTTTGTAGACAGCCTTTCTGTGCTGGCTAAGTGCACCCGCAAACAAATGTTCAATTGCGGTCTAACCCATTCAGATCTTAGAAGCAGAGATGCCATTTTTTGTTTCTCTCTTTTGGGATAAAAGCAAAAAAGCAAACAACAAACCAGCATCAGCTCTTCATCATTTGAGAAAATATCCTAACTAAGCCTGCTAGCAAAATAGCTTTCTATCTGCAGGGAGCTGTTATCAGATCTGACCCACGGTCTCTTTTCTGCCATCTCTTTATTTATCGTTTTTCTGTGGCTGCACCGAGCTTTCTTTCTTTATATTGATTTTCTATCAAATGCGTTTTTTAGTGCTTAATAAACATCGTGTTGTCTGGGTCTTTCATTTGCTCAACAATGCAAATTGCACTCTTAGTTTCCACCCCTTTTTTCCAATCATTGGTAAAATGAATGATATTTTTGATATTATATATGTAATAATACGTTTGATAATATCCTGCATCCTCTTTCTGTTTCATTTTCAATATCAATCTATCCATTTCTTCACAATCTAGTTAGCATCTTTTTGACTATTTCTTCGTCTCGTGGTACATCTTCGTTTTTCCAATATTGCGCGAAAACAATCCTCGCTGCTGTTAAGACCTGTAATATTACATACCTACTTCTCTTATCACGTTTTTCTGATATTATGCCTAATAAAAACAATTCAGGTTTAAAATCTACATGTCTTCCTATCATCTTTTCTAACCACCTATGTATCTTTGCCCAAGAGATAATTATTTTTTTTTTTGCTTTGAAACAAGTCCACCATAAAATGATGAAAGGTACCCGGTTTTGGGGTTACATTTCCAACATTTGCTAGACATATTTTTAAACATTTTAGCTAATCTAGCAGGTGGCAGATAGAGCTGACTTTTTTGAGGGGATAGGAGAAAAAAAAAAACACCATTAAAAGCCCACCGTTTTCTGAAAAGACCAGAATTGAATGGCCATGCAGAAAAAAAACCAGGTCCAATTTTAACTGCTGAAACACCAAACTGGGATATATTGATCTTCCCGCAACCTTCAGGCAGGGGAGGGCTGCTGGGGGTTTGCAGGGGTTCGGGAGAAGCCTAGCTAAGATTCTGTGCAGTTCAGAGAACCCCCAAATCCTACTGGCCCCGCCCACTCCACCCAGCCCCTCCCAGGTGTCCCCACGTGGCCCGTTTTGGATGCAGGTAAGTGCAGGGCGTGCGTGGAGGCTCAGGGAGGGTGAAAAATGGGCCTATTGGAAGTTTAGGACGTTTGGGCCCATTTCCGGCCTCCAGAGGGCCTCCAGAGCCTGGGGAGGCAGTTTTCGCCCTCCCGGAGGCTCAAAAAAAGCCTCCGGAGCCCAGAGAGGGCAAAAACAACCCCCCCACCATGGTGCAGGAGCAGAGGTGGGTTTCAGCAGATTCGGACCAGTTCTGGAGAACCGGTAGCGGAAAGTTTGTGTAATTCAGAGAACCGGTAGTAAAATTTCTGACTGGCCCCGGCCCCCATCTATTCTCTGCCTCCCGAGTCCCAGCTGATCGGGAGGAAATGGGGATTTTGCAGTAACCTTCCCTTGGATTGGGGACGGAATGGAGATTTTACAGTATCCTTCCCCTGGAGTGGGGTGGGAATGGAGATTTTACAGTATCCTTCCCCTGCCACGCCCACGACACGCCCACCACAACACGCCCACGACACCCCCACAGAACCAGCACTAAAAAAATTTGAAACCCACCACTGTGCAGGAGGCCAACTAGGCCACGCCCACCATGGCCACGCCCACCGAGCAACCGGGCAGAGAACCCCTTGCTAAAATTTTTGAAGCCCACCCCTATCTTCAAGTAAGAATCCAAGCCTGGTTCCTAAAACCAACTTCCGCATGCTTTCCACATACAATTCCACTGTTAAGATCTGTCTGGTTAATGGAAATGTTTGTAGGGGGGAAAAAAAACCATAACAAGGCTGGCCTATTCCTAACAGCCTTACCCTGTTAATGAGTTCTCCCACCATGCCGGTCCAAGACCCATTAGGTTCAGGAGCCCCGTAAAGCCCATCATCCACCAGTTTGATCTGGAAACGGAACTTAAGGATGTCGGCAAGCTCGTGAAGCATGTCCACGCAGAAGCCTTCATACTGTGCTGGGCCGGATAGTTCCTGGAAGTTTGCCCGACGCATCACGTAGGGATTCTCCTGTAAGCCAAGATATAATATGAGGTAGGGATGCAGTGGCTCAGTGGCTAAGACGCTAAGCTTGTTGATCGAAAGGTCGGCACTTCGGCAGTTTGAATCCCTTGTGCGGCGTAATGGGGTGAGCTCCCGTTCCTTGTCCCAGCTTCTGCCAACCTAGCCGTTCGAAAGCAGGTAAAAAATGCAAGTAGAAAAATAGGGACCACCTTTGGTGGGAAGGGAACAGCGTTCCGTGCGCCTTTGGCGTTGAGTCATGGCGGCCCCATGACCACAGAGACGTCTTCGGACAGCACTGGCTCTCCGGTTTTGAAACGGAGATGAGCACCGCCCCGTAGAGTTGGGAACAACTAGCACAGATGTGCGAGGGGAACTTTTACCTTTACCTTTACCTTAGCATGCACTGGCTGGGGAATTCTGGGAGTTGAAGTCCACAAATCTTAAAGTTGCCAAGTCTGAAGACCCTTGAGCTAATAGGTAACAGGCAACTGTCCTCAAGATATGACGTATTTTTGATAGGAGAACCCCAAACCCAAACATGCATAATATTCCTCCTTCTTCCTATTTTCCCCACAACAACAACCCTGTGAGGTGATTGGGTTGAGAGTGTGCGACTGGCCCAAAGACACCCAGTTGGCTTTCATGTCTAAGGCGGGATTAGAATTCCCAGTCTCCTAGTGATTGGCCCATAGTCACCCAGCAGCTTTCATGCCTAAAGTGGGACTAGAACTCACAATCTCCTGGTAATTGGCCTAAAGTCACTGAGCTGGCTTTCATGCCTAAGGTGGGACTAGAACTCAAAGTCTCCTGATGATTGGCCCAAAGTCACCCAGCCGGCTTTCATGTCTAAGGCAGGACTAGAACTCACTGTCTCCTGGTTTATAGGCCACCACCTTAATCACTAGGCCAAGCTGAGTCTCTGATGCTATCTAATGGCCTTGAGAGGATGGGATTATTATTCCTTCTTTCCCATCCCTTCCCTCTTCCACTATTTCTCTCTTTCCCTTCCCATTCATCAGCCTGCTAGAGAAAGGAGCCATGGTTTTTCCCCAGAAATCTGTCCTGATCACTTACAGAGCACTTCTGAAATTAGCTCAAGAGTGCCTGGTCCCTGCCTCTATTCTGGCGAAGGGTTAGAGGAACCAGCCCCATCCCTCCAGAGGTTCAAAACAACAGCACATCATAACAACCCAACAATCTGCGCCTTTTGTTTCTCTGTACCCACTCATACGCAAAAGGACGGGCACCTCTTTTGTGCATGAAAATCACAGTCGCAATCACGGCTCTTCATTAATTTGCCTAATTCTTTTTTTTTTCCCTTCCTCCTCAACTGAAGCACACTTGTCATCAGTCCATTGTAGGGAAGTACATGCCAAACATTAATTATTGTTTACCCATCACAACCACCATCCCATTTTCAGCCCTAAGATGAGCTGGAGGAGTTTGACCATTTCAAGCAGCCGTTTCAACTATTTTCGTGGAAGTGAAGAACTAACTCCAAACTAACATGGAGGAAGTCTTCGCTATGTAAAGGGAAGTGTGCCACTACGTAAAAAAAAAAGATGTTGAGACTCTAGAAAAAGTGCAGAGAAGAGCAATAAAGATGATGAGGGGACTGGAGGCTAAAATATACGAACAACGGCTTCAAGAATTGGGTATGTCTAGTTTAATGAAAAGAAGGCCTAGGGGAGACATGATAGCAACGTTCCAATATTTGAGGGGATGCCACAAAGAAGAGGAAGCCAACCTATTCTCCAAAGAACCAGAGGGCAGGACAAGAAGCAACCGATGGAAACTAATCCAGGAGAGAAGAACTAAGGAGAAATGTATTAACGGTGAGAAGAATTAACCAGTGGAATAATTTGCCTTCAGGAGTTGTGGGCGCTCCCAGTTTTTAAGAAGAGATTGGACAACCATTTGTCTGGAATGGTGTAGGGCCGTGATGGTCCCACTGGAAGTTGGCAAACAGGCCGTTTCTGGCCTCCGGGGAGATGGAGAAGGCCATTTTCGCCTTCCCCAGACTCCTAGAAAGGCTCTGGAGCTTGGGGGACAGAAAAATTCGGGCCTTCTGGCCTCACCGGAAGTTGGCAAATGGGCCATTTCCAGCCTCCGGAAGGCCTTTGAGGGGGTGGGGAAGGCCATTTTGCCCTCCCCAGACTCCTAGAAAGGCTCTGGAGCCTGGTGAGAGAGAAAAATGGGCCTACCAGGCCATTGCGTGCCAGGAGCTGGGGGGAAGCAGGGGGGGTGTCGCACGCATATGTGCAGAGGTGGGGCGCATAGAATTATTGATGTGGGCATGCATGCACACGACCCCCTCCCCCCCGCTCCTGGCACGCAATGGCAAAAAGGTTAGCCATCACTGGTATAGGGTTTTCCTGCCTGAGTGGGGGGTTGCACAGTAGAAGACCTCCAAGGTCCCTTCCAACTCTGTTATTCTGTTATTCACCTTTCACGATCATCTTCGAAGGGGTCTGTGAATGAATCAAGGAACCACCAAACAGGAAAGAGGACATTTTTGCTGTGTCAGGCTCCAAGTAATGCCACCCATTACAAATCCCACACCCAAGTAAAATTCAGGCTTGACAGTAGGACCCTCTCTTTCCCACATGGATCACTTAAACCAGGAGCCTGGTTTAGCTCAGCAGACTAAAAGCATAGTGATTTAAACCAGCTGCCTGCAATTACTGTAAGTTCGAATCTCACCAGGCTCAAGGTTGACTCAGCCTTCCATCCTTTCTAAGGTAGGTAAAATGAGGACCCAGTTTGTGGGGGCAATAAGCTGACTTTGTATAAATATATAAAAAAGTATGAAGGCTATTGCTTAACGCATTGTAAGCCACCCTGAGTCTCCGGAGAAGGGCGGCATATAAATCAAATTAAAAAACAAACAAACAAACAAGCCACCGTTCCCTTGTGTTCACAACTCCAAGGGCCCCCAGTCATCCTTTGCCTCCTTGGCTGACTTTAACCAAGTCACCTGCACAACCATTTAAAGCCTGATTTTCAAAAGATGAAGAAATGTCACTGAGAAGAAGACAAGGAGGGCACTTACCAAGATGGTGGTGATCACCAGCGTCTTATTGGCCAGGCTCTCTGAGGCATTGATATCCAACGTTGTGGCATTCATTGCAAGAGTCTTGTTAGAGTACCACACCCCAATCTGTTGAGAAAGAAGCCCGGGTTGTAGGTTTCTTTGCTAGATTCATCCTGTACACAGGGAGTCCTCGACTTACGACCACAATTGAGTCAAACATTTCAGTCGCTAAACCAGAGAGCTGTTAAGCGAGTCTCATCCCATCTCACAGTCGTGGCAAGGAAGTGAACCACGGCGGTTGGTAAGTGTCTAACACCCTTATTAAGTGAATCTGGTTCCCCCATTGACTTTGCTTGTCAGAAGATCGCAAAAGGGGATCATGTGACCCCCGGGACACTGCAACCGTCATAAATGTGAGACAGTTGCCAAGCGTCCGAATTTCGATCACGTGACCATGGGCATGCTGCAAAGGTCCTGAGTGTGAAAAATGGCGATATCTTTTTTTTCCCCCAGTGCCGTCGTAACTTTGAACAGTCACTAAACAAACGGTTGTTAAGTCGAGGACTATCTGTAATCTTTGCACAAACAGGGCATCCTAAGCTCAAGCTCTTGTCCTCTTACCTCCCGGTGTCCATGTCGTCCTTTTTCCAGAATTCTCAGGGTATAATTGGTTCTTTGACCCTTGCTGTTGAATTCCACGTGTCCCGTCAGCCCGTCATACTCTACCTAGCCAGGGATGGAGAGACAGAGGAATGGGGTGCAAATCGAAGAAGACAGAGAGAAAAACACAGGAGAATGAGAGTGAGGCACAGCCAAAACTGGCTCACAGGTTGTAAATTAGCTTGAGAAGGGAAAACTCTGGATCTCTTCATCTCCCAAATAAGGAAGGGGATTATCCCATGTCCTAGGTCAGTGGTCTCCAAAACACAGGCGCTTTAAGACTTGTGGACTTCTGTCAGAGTTTGTTGCAGAAATCAAACATCCCGAAAGCACGCACAGGCAGACTGATGCAGCAGGATTCATTAACTTCTTTATATACATAATAACACATGAAGATAAATGTACAATACCAATAGCAGATTCTTCCAACATAGCAGTTACAAGAAAAAACACAAGCAGAGTACAGCAGAATAGTTTTAGTTCCAATTCAGCAGACAGACTAGTTTGCAGCTTCAGAGCTCAGAGTTTAATACCAAAGCCACGCCCAGATTTCTTGCTTAAGTTTCTGTTTCTAAACAGCTCTCATTGGCTGTCCCAATTGCTATGCCTATTCATTGGCTGACCTTGTTACCATGTCTTCCCAGTCATGAATATTCTGACAACTTCAGCTCCCAGAATTCCTCAGCCAGCCACGATCTAGGACATTGGATGGTCTGGCTGGCTGAGGAATTCTGGGAGTTGAAGTCCACAAAAAGTGCTCATGTTTGGAGACCACTGACCTAGGACACTGGATAGTCCGGCTGGCTGAGGAATGGCTGGCTGAGGAATTCTGGGAGTTGAAGCCCACAAATCTCAAAGTGCCCATGTTTGGAGACCACTGGGCTAAATTGTGCCACAGAAACGTGGTAGTAAAATAAGCCTTTGAGGGTTTGTTGTTTTTTTCCTTGCCAAATTTTGAAAAGAGAGGTGAGGACTCTGAAAGGCACCCTCCTATTTTGGCTGCGTTTAGACCACACAGTTAACAAAATTGGCAGCCAGATTCACCCCAAATGCTAAATTTGGATAGTTTTATCTCTGGTGACCGAATTGTGCACATCCACTTCACTGGATAAATGTTCCATCCATTGTTACAAGAGCAGAAAAGTCAGTGGCCACATATCTCTTAGGGAACCTGCGGGCAATTGGCGTATTTGCTCCAACTGAGAACATCTGACCTTTGTTTGGGCAAATCTAACAAGACAGACATCAACGCTTACACAACCATGTCACATATTTCCATGTTTTTGTTGTGCGTTTTTTTTTTAAAACAAAAAACGGGAGGGAACTGTCGTTCTAGGAGAAGCAGCCTCTCACCATCCGCAGGTAGTTCATCAGGCTGGTTCCATGTTGCCAGATGTTAGCTGATGTGCAAGCCAGGGGCTTAACCCCAATCTCCTGGCTACGGTTCAATTCCCGCACGGCGCTCACGACCACGTGTACTGCGTCAAACATGAGGGCTGCTGATAGCTGGAAGGGAACAAAAATAATTCAGCTGCTGCTAATTATGGCATTTGGTGGGGGGGAGAGGGGCACAGACAGGGACACCTCCTTGCTACCCTGTTCTTCCAGAGCTATTCTTCCTTTGGCTACCACGCTAAAACATCTGTGCATCTGCAGAACGGGAGGCGGGTTGGGTGAGTCAGATCGTGAGCGTGGATGTGCTCCACCAGGATGAAGTCAACCTGATCTTGAACAATCTCTACAAGTCAACAGTGGAGGAGTGTTTATCCTGAAGCTCAGCTGAAGAGAAATAATTTTAGTTAGAAGCAGTTAGGAAACTCTGCAGTTAAGAATCCATGTCTTCTCAGAAGACTTCAGCTGTGTCCTTCAACCCAACATCCTTTGTTCGTCAGCTCAATAATCCATCCGTCCTCAACCCAACATCCTTCATTCCTCAAGCTGACAATCCATCCTTCCTCAACCCAACATCCTTCGTT
>WNWU01019081.1:0-22154 GCA_012654045.1 Ptyas mucosa | reverse complement strand
ACAATCCATCTTTCCTCAACCCAACATCCTTCATTCCTCAACCCAACGATCAATCTTTCCTCAACCCAACATCCTTTGTTTCTCAACTTAATAATCCAGCCTTCCTCAACCCAACATCTTTTGTTTCTCAACTCAACAATCCACCCTTCCTCAACCCAACATCCTTCCTGCAGATGTTGAATTGAAGACGGCTGATGTCCATCAAGAAGTCATAGGTTCCTAACTGCATAGATTCCAAACTTCACCTGTCTTCAACCCAACAGTCTTCAGACGTTAAAACTGCCAGACAATTTCCAACTCAGAATTTCAGCCAATGTCAAAAATGAACACCTATCAAAGATATCTCTTCGAATGAATATCTGGGCAAATAAACCCTTGCTTATTTACAATGTCATATTAATTTCTATCTTCAAGAAAGCAGTCATGGTTTTAGCAGTTAAGAAGAGTTTGCTTTCCCTTCTCTTCCTCTTAGCGGACTACAAATTGTGACATATGATGGACTGAGCAAAACTGACTCAAACTTCAGATCAAGGCAAGCCAGAGGTAATTTTTTACAGGCCTTTTAATTGCCTGCCAAGTTTATTTAATAATATTAGAGGCTCAGTTGATTTCGTTTAATTTTTAAGAAATTGAAAACAGAGTTAGGGAAGGTTGGGGCTAACAATCCTCTTGTCCTTTGGGTGGAATTGAGGTTAGGTTAGAAAAGTGGCTTCTTGTTGCCAGCAAATGACAACAGTTGATAGACCCATCACAGATCTGCAGACGTTCCTTTCTAGAATAGAACAGAATAACAGAGGTGGAAAGGACCTTGGAGGCCAACCCCCTGCTTAGGCAGGAAATCCTACACCACTTCAGACAAATGGTCATCCAACATCTTCTTAAAAACTTCCAGTGTTGGAGAATTCACAACTTCTAGAGGCAAGTTGTTCCACTGATTAATTTCTCTTTAGTTCTAAATTGCTTCTCTCCTTGATTAGTTTCCACCCATTGCTTCTTGTCCTGCCTTCAGATGCTTTGGAGAAGAGCTTGACTCCCTCTTCTTTGGGGCAGCCCCTGAGATATTGGAAGACTGCTATCATGTCTCCCCTAGTCCTTCTTTTCATTCAACTAGACATACCCAGTTCCTGCAACCGTTCTTCATAGGTTTTAGCCTTCAGTCCCCTAATCATCTTTGTTGCTCTTCTCTGCACTCTTTCTAGAGTCTCAACATCTTTTTTTACATCGTGGTGGCCAAACCTTAATGCAGCATTCCAAGGGTGGCCTTACCAAATCGTTATAAAGTAGTATTAACACTAAAGCAACTGAAGGTCACAATTCTCCAAAGAGAAGGATGACGGAAATTCATTTACCCACAATTAATGTAGGGGTCTCAAAACTTGGCAACTTTAAGACTTGTGGACTTCAACTCCCAGAATTCCTCAACTGGCTGCTGAAGCTGAGGAAGTTGAAGACCACAAGTCTTAAAGTCGCCAAGTCTGGAGTATTATGACTCTGTGATTGCTAGTCTGTAGCTCCGTTTGTACGAAGAGATGCACCATCTTTCCAAATCCTGTGATCCTTCCTTATTCAGCTAGATCAGGGGAGTCAAACTCGATTTCATTGAGGGCTGCATCAGGGTTGTGTTTGGCCTTGGGGGATGGGTGGGTGTGGCCAGGGTGGGTGTGGCCAGCTCAACGTCAGTCATGTTGGGGCGCCTATGGTGTCCCGAGTGCTCTGCCAGCGAAAACGGAGCTCGGGAGGGCCGTGTGCAGCCCTCCCGACCTCTGTTTTCGCTGGCAGAGGGTTGCAGAAGGCCATCGCAACCTCCTGAGCCCCATTTTTGCTGGCAGAAGTATCGTGGGCTGGTCCTTTGCTGTTTCCAGGGCAGCCCTATGGGCCAAATCTGATTGCGGGCCTTGAGTTTGAGACCCCTGAGCTAGATAAACCTCCACACAGATGCACCCATATAGTCATCTCTCCTTCCTCATACTGGGTTGTCACACTTACCGCCGGTCCTGGGTAAGGATTGAGTTCACAGTTCTCTCGCCATGACATGTTGAGGCTACGGACAAATTCCGTGTAGAAAGGATGGGTGGTGTTAAACATGGAGAAGCCCAAGACATTGGAATGTTCGTCCACAATGCCATCCAAGTGCAAGATTGGAAAATCCTGGAAGGATGGTGAACATATTAGTGGACTGGACCTTCCTCTTTAACATACATTCAAAAAGGTCAACGGAGGTCAACCTGGACAAAGGCTTATAGAAAAGAGACTGCCAAGGAACAGGAAGGAGAAACATGGAAGGGAACCTAGAGATCAACACCAGAAAGATCAAAACATTCTTAAAGATCCATCTCATTCTGGGCACCCTTTTTTTTTTTTTTTGAACTATTACCATCTGGCAGACGGTACAGGACAATAAAGACAAGGACAAATAGGCTGAAAAACAGCTTCTACCCCAGAGCAGTAACTACCGTATTTTTCAGAGTGTAAGACACTCCGGACTATGAGATGCACCAGACGTTTTTGGGGGAGGAAAACAAGAAAGAAAAATCTGCCTCTGCCTCCCAGCAATTTGCCTCCTTGCAGCAAACAGCCCGATTCAATTTCAGCTTCGGCACAGCCTGATTAGCACAAGCAGCTGATTGTCAGTTGGATCGGCCTCCCGAAGACCAGCGGTTTCAGGCTGCAAGGGATCGCCATAGCCTATTGCCACCTCCGTGCACCCCATTTTCTGAGGGCCAGAGGGTGGGCAGGGCTACATTTGGTGTATAAGATGCACCCAAATTTTCACCCTCATTTAGGGGAGGGGGGGAAGTGGGTCTTATACTCCGAAAAATACAGTATATTGAATTCTACTGTATAGTGCAAAATTAATGCAATAGCAGGGGTTTTCAATACAATTGCATAGAACAGTGATGGCTAACCTTTTTGCCGTCGTGTGCCAAAAGTGGGGGGAGCACAGGGGATTTGTGCCCATGTGTGTCCACACCCATAATTCAATGTGCCCTGTCCCCCCGCCCATGTGTGACCCCCCCCCCCCCCCCCCCCCTTTTGGCCCGGTAGGCCCTTTTTTCACCCTCCCCAGGCTCCAGAGGCTTTCTAGGAGCCTAGGGAGGGTGAAAACTGCCTTCCCCATCCCCCTGAAGGTCCTCTGAAGGCTGGAAACAGCCTGTTTCCTGATTTCCAGTGGGCCCGGAAGGGCCAAAAATACGGTGGCTGGCGTGCCCATGTGTGCTGGAGCTGAGCTAGGGCAAGACTTGCGTGCCCACAGATATGGTTCCGCGTGCCACCTGTGGCACCCGTGCCATAGGTTCGCCATCACAGGCATAGAATGTGAAGGATGTGTGTTTTTGTTTTATTTTTTTTATGTACACTGAAAATGGCATTTAATTTCATTGTACGAGGTGTACAATAAAGTAAAGTAAATTAAAATGATGTCCTTACAGGTAATCCTCAATTTACAACCCTTCGTTTAGTGACCGTTCAAAGTCACAACAACACTGAAAAAAAGTGACTTGCGACAAGTCCTCACACTTACAACTGTTGCAGCATCCCCCCCAATTATGTTATCCAAATTTGGGTGCTTGGCAACCAGCATGTACCCTGTTTCCCCAAAAATAAGACCCAACCAGAAAATAAGCCCTAGCATGATTTTTCAGGATGCTTCTAATACCCCCAAAATAAGCCCCAGTTAAGATTGTCAACCAGATGGATGCCTTTAGTACTGTATTTCCCCCAAAATAACACCTAACCAGAAAATAAGTCCTAATGCGTCTTTTGGAGCAAAAATTAATATAAGACCTTGTCATATTTTTGGGGAAACACGGTATTTACAATTGCAGCATCCGAGGGTCATATGATTGCCACTTGTGACCTTCCGAGCTGGCTTCTGACAAGCAAAAATCAAAGGGGGAAGCCAGATTTGCTTAACGACCGCATGATTCACTTAACAACCGTGGCAAAAAGATTGTAAAATTTGGGCTTGACTCTCTTTTAACAAGCAACTTGTTTAAACCACGGAAATTCTGGTCCCAATGTGGTTGCAAAGCAAGGATCCCCTGTAGGTTTATTTCAGGATTCCTGATTCGTTGGGATCACTCCAGGAAGGAAGGAACAGAAAAGCGAAATGATGGCAAAACAATAAAGCAAAATAAACCATCTGGAGGCCCTCCAGAATGAGAGGGAGATAAATGGCATAAATAAAGATAAAACACTGGTTCCCTCCCCTGAACACATCCATCAGCGGCTCAGAATTCTGGCGAAAATGTAATAAAAAAACCAAACGAAACGCTTTGATTTTACATGACATCAATGGCATCCAGTCTCGATATAAAATTTAATCCATCTATAATTTATCACCTGGCAAGTGGAAGCGTCTCAGGCAGACACATCCTGACCACATACGCATTCGGGGAATATATAAACTTTTTAAAATAAAATGATGATCCATGTCAGTTTATATCGCGCAGATCACAGTCAGGTGTGAAGTCAAAGATAACGCTTTTGAGAATTTTGATCCAACAGGTGAAAGGATGACTACCCCGTATCCCTGAAAATGCATGTGTCACACACACACACACCCGCTTTTGACACGTGATGGCCTGGTGAGCCCGGAAGGCCCCTTTTTTGCCCTTCCCAGGCTCCAGCGGCTTTCTAAGAACCTGGGGAGGGCAAAAATGGCCTTCCCCAACACCCCCCCCCCCCGGGAGGCCCTCTGGAGGCCGGAAATGGCCCATTTGCCGACTTCCGGTAGGACCGGAAGGACCATTTTTTGCCCTCCCCAGGCTCTAGAGGCTTTCTAGGAGCCTGGGGAGGGCAAAAACGGCCTTCCCCACCTGCCCGGAGGCCCTCCGAAAGCTGGATACCGCCTGTTTCCCGACTTCCGGTGGCCCCAGAAGGCCTGAAAATCAGTTGGCCGGCGCACACATGGGCGCCGGAGCTGAGCTCGCGTGCCCACCAATATGGCTCCGCGTGCCATCTATGGCACGCGTGCCATAGGTTCGCCATCACGGAACTAAGCAGAAGCATTTGCCAAAGGATCTGCTCCTAGTGCCACTAGTTAATCCACCATCATTTTTTACGTTGGAAAAAAAGGAGGGGGGGATTAAAAAGGGAGATAAGCATTTGAAAAACATTTGAAAACATTTGAAAAAGCTTGAAAGGCTGAACTGCTTTTTTTTTTTTGTAACGGGACCTGAGGAAAAATTACAGACTTTTAACTGGGGTTTTCCAGACTTAAGGAGATATAAAACCCAAGGTCTATTATTTGAGTGTGGGAGTCATTAAAATAGTTATATTTAATTTAACTGCAATTAGATTTAAATATAAGCCTAAGTTAAAAACAGGCATTGTTTCTGTCACCATCCCACACATTTCTTCAACCTGCCCTCCTGCTTTTCTGGAAGGTGGATGATCCCACATCAGAGTAATCACGGTTCACCTGCCATGATGGATCATTTTTGCTCCCTGTTAATTAATCCACACGGGATTGAAGCCATAAAGCTTTTTTTATTATTTATTTATTAAAAGCTGGCATTTTGGTTGCATTATTTTCAGCTTTGGCTCAAAGAGAAGCAAAGAATCAAAATGAGCTATAAAGACATTGCAAAGCAGGGATAGCAGGATTTGTAATCTGTTACATTCATCCACTCATCAAAAAGCGTCTTTCAGAACATAAAATTAATCCAGTGTTTCTCAACCTCGGTAACTTGAAGACGTGTGGACTTCAAGCCCCAGAATTCCCCAAACAGCTGTCTGAAGAATTCTGGGAATTGAAGTCCACACGTCTTCCAAGTTGCCAAGGTTAAGAAACACTAAATTAGACACATATACATAAAGAGAGAGATAAATTAATACAACCCTATAAAGTCATAAATGCAATTGCATTCTATTAATAGACTAGTGCTGTCTGTCAATGCAGATTTTAAAAAGCCAATCCTTATCCCTGAATGTAACCACATTTATAAAGTAAATGTAAAAGATTACAAAGTCGTATTATTTTCGTTTTCAGGGATTTTTTAAAAAATCTGCCTTTGGAAAAGGCACGCAAATCTGGAACAGCTAGGAAAGAAAAATGAGTAAGAACAGACTTTGATTTTGATTTTTGTGGGGGTTTTTTAGAATGGACTTTACATTCCTCTGCTTTGCTGATTAGATTGGAAATCAGGTTTTATTTAAATTAAACTATTAATTTAAATAAGTTATTTAAGCATTACCGTGTCCCTTCTACACTGCATCAAGCACCTACGCATTTATCCACACATCACAATTTGTGTTGGTTGTCTCCGTCTACTTATAACCGCCTTAGCTGCAAGCCACTCAGAGCTTATACATTCTCCTCTGACACGCTGCCCTGAAGCTATGAGTCCTGGAAACCCTTTTAGAGTTGTCGTTTTGCAATGCTAAGTAGAACTGCGCAACGCTTCAAATGCAATTCCCAAAGATGCTTAGGAACACACCGGGCACGAACAGAGCATCCGTCTTCAACTCCTTAAAGCAGCTATGTCTTTTCCTGGGAAGATTCTAGAAAAAGAGGCAGCTGCTTTAAGGAGTTGCTAAGAGGTAAAACCTACGCACTCTTAAATTTTAATATGGGCAATACACCGTCTTAATATGGAGGGAGCAGTGAAAAATAAGCATCAAACAAAGTTTTTTTTTTTAAGAGACTCTACCCCCGTGATGGCGAACCTATGGCACGCGTGCCACAGGTGGCAAGTGTAGCTGTATCAGTGGGCACGTGAGCTCAGCTCCGGCACGCCAAAGCTGATTTTTGGGCCTTCTTGGCCCACCAGAAGTAGGGAAACAGGTTGTTTCCTCCCTCCAGAGGGCCTTGGGAGGTGGTGGGGAAGGCCCATTTTTCTCTCTCACCTAGCTCCAGAGCCTTTCTAGGAGTCTGGGGAGGGCAAAAACAGCCTTCCCCACCCACTACCCATCCCCAGAGGCCCTCCAGAGGCCAGAAACAGCCCATTTGCCAACTTCTGGTGTAACCGGAACATTTTTTGTTGTCCCCAGCCTCCAGAGCCTCTCTAGGAGTCTGGGGAGGGCGAAAACGGCCTCCCCCCCACCCCGAAGTCCTCCGGAAGCCGAAAACAGCCCATTTGCCAACTTCCAGCACGTGATGGCAAAAAAGTTAGCCATCACTGCCCATTGGAAGCAGTCTGGTATTGAAGTTTGAAGAGGGAAGATTCACTGCTATAGCTACCTAGTTGTTGTGTACATACTCAGCGTGGTCAGGATACTAACCATAGTCGTCAGGATGTACTTGTAGAAGGCAGATGTCATCCCCAACTCTGAAGCCTGGAGGGAAAAAAAGCAGACAGTTCATGAGAATCAACAATGGGAGCATCTCAATTGCTTGACAACATGCTACGCTTGCTGAGAACACCAGAAAACTTGCTGAGTTTTTAAGAAATTTGATACGGATGATTGGTGGGTTCTAAAACCGGGCAGCTCATAAGCTGCTGGACTGGTTTGGCCTGACTTACAATCATTTCCAGCTGTTTTCAACATAAGCAGGTGAGTAAGATTTTTAGGTAATTTCAGGTGATCCCAAATAGGTACAAAAATATTTATACTTTGGTCCTATTAAGGGTTTATACCAGGCCTGGCCAACCTTCCACTCCCCCAGGAGTGAAGAGGGAATGGGGATTTTGCAGTATCCTTCCCCTGGAGTGGAGGTAATGGGGATTTTGTAGCATCCTTCCCCTGGAGTGGGGTGGGAATGGAGATTTAGCAATATCCTTCCCCCAGGAGTGAGGAGGGAATGGAGATTTTGGAGTATCCTTCTCCTGCCATGCCCACTAAGCCACGCCCACAGAACCGGTAGTAAAAAAAATTGGATTTCACCACTGCCAAAGACCCATTGAACGGAACATCCCGGTGTAAATTGAGGTGCTTACTCTGCCCTCGATGGCCAACACCCCAAAGCTTTTGTGTTTCTGCCTCAGTTCAGCCCTCTCTCACCTTCTTCAGGATGAGGTAAGAGATGGAAGCATTGGCGTCGATAATAATGGTGGAGATCTTGTCGTCTCGGATCTCCTTGAGCAGCGGCGTGGGATCGTTGGTGTCATCCAACATCCGGATCGAGAGGGTTTCCTTGGAGATGAGGAACTGGCGGACTAACTCCTCCAGTCTCAACAGGCCTGATGGGTAAGAGAAAGGAAAAGAAGGTTACGCCAATCTTGTCTCCAAGCCAGAGACTCCGGTCCTGTGGTCTGGCTTCAAGGCTTCCCATCTTGGCCACCCAAGACACATTCAATCAGAACGTAAACGCTTCCGCACCAAAATGAAACGTGATTTCATATCTCTGAGTCTGTACGCGGAATCAAAGCTCTTTTGACTTCTGCTTTTCGGAAGACATGAAAACAAGACGAGGGCCTGATCTTCCCCCAGAGGGTTTCCTGGTGGTGCCCCGTCTGCCAAGCCATCAGCTTCTGAGGCAAGGAACGTTGCTCTTTGAATCCGTTCGCCCCAGACGAGAGACGACGAGACATAATACTAAATTGATTTTTGCATTTAACATGTCTGCTTTTTTATTTCCACCACCACCACCTCCCCAAATCCAAAATTACAGTCACAGGGAGGTGTTGATAATTATCAGCAGCCCAGCAGGCTGAACGGAGGGACGCAATTTTCACGACTGCAGTCCTGCATAAAATTGCTCCAATTTGATCTGAAGGACTGGTATTATTAACACTATACTCTCACTTCTCCTGCCTGCTATAATTTTAATAGGCGTAATCTCTGCTCACCCCGACCTCGGGAGCCGTTGCGATTTGCATGTTCTTAACTCGCAAAGGCTTGTTAATTTAGCGACGTTGATTTTGAATGCAGATTTAACTACCTGTAGCTCAGCCTTTTCAAGCAGGTACTCTTCAGATTGCAATTCCCATCAACCACAGAGGCCAAGTTGGTTGGGGGAAGGGGTGGGGTGGGGGTGGGGGTGGTAGTAACCATGGCTGACTATCTCTGAAAGCAGCTTTCCCTATCTTATGCTCAGCTTAAACTCAGAGGGGAAAAAGAAGATCTTATCCAGTTAAGTTTCCAGGGAACGTAGAAGCACCCCCACACTTAAAATCACTCAGAGAGAAAAATTTCGAACTTCCATGCTTGTTTCAAATTTACTGTCTGCTTTCTTCCTCTGCCCTCCCTTGCAATTTTTCCTCTACTCCCAAGCACTGATGACATCCAGTCAACAGTAAAATCAGGGTTTGTGCTAGCTTTGGGAAAGAGACTGCACTTGTCCTTGATCAGATGTTTTCTTTTTGGAGCTCAAGGGCTAACCGAGCTTATTTTGTCCACATCATGTTGAATGAATTTAATTTAATTTAATTTATCGCATTTCTATGCCGCCCAACTCCCAACGGACTCTGGGCGGCTTACAGCAAAAATAATGCGAACAATGAACATGGAAAAATTATTAAAAAACATTATAAAAACATTTTAAAAACATTAAAAGCCCATGCACACCATTCATGGCCGGATCTCGCAAGATTGCAACAGCGAGATCAACGGCCCCAGGCCTGCCGGAAAAGCCAGGTCTTCACCGTTTTTCAGAAGGCCAATAGGGTGGGGGTAGTCCGGATCTCAGGAAGTAACTGGTTCCAGAGAGCTGGGGCAGCCACAGAGAAGGCCCTCCCCCGCGGGAGGAAGTAGTACGTTGAAGTAGGAGCTTCCTCTACCCACTGTGTAATACAGCTACCCAACGGAGTTCTTGGCAAGATTCTATCAAAAGGACATGATGTTCATTCAGGCAGATGTAAATCCTGGCTCCCTTTATGCAATAAACTAAAGGTACATGGAGAACATCACACACACACAAACACACACCCTACGCCAAGCACCCCAAAACTTTCTCCCTTGCCAAAGAGCACAACTGTCTTCCTTACATTCGGCCTTGGCGCAGATGAGGCTCGCTGAGGGGTAGTTGAAGGACTTCAGAATACAAGACACAGCCAGGCTGACATCCTCGTTGCTGGGGTAGAGGCTGACCGAAGCAAAGCGCAGGTATTGCAATTTTGGCGTTTCCTCAGGACCCACCTTAATATGGGGGATCTAGGGGGAGAGAGAAGGACACTGTTGGCGTTTCTTGACGGTGGTTTGGTTCTGCAACCCAACAAGACAGACACAGACTTCAGAGGATAATTAGAACTGCAGAAAAAACAATGGCTACTAACCTGCCTTCCACTGAGGACCTGTATACTGCACGAGTCAAAAAGAGGGCTGGGAAAATATCTACAGACCCCTCGCATCCTGGACATAAACTGTTTCAACTCCTACCCTCAAAACGACGCTATAGAGCACTGCACACCAGAACAACTAGACACAAGGACAGTTTTTTCCCGAATGCCATCACTCTGCTTAACAACTAATTCCCTCAACACTGTCAAACTAGTTACTAAGTCTGCATTGCTGTTAATCTTCTCATCGTTCCTATCACCCATGGTCAGAATGCAGTATTGCAGGCTAACTTTGCCCACTGCCAGAGTTCGATCCTGACTATCTCAAGATTGACTCAGCTTTCCATCCTTCCGAGGTGGGTAAAATGAGGACCCAGGTTGTTGGGGGGCAATAGGTTGACTCTGTAAACAACTTAGAGAGGGCTGTAAAAGCACTATAAAGCGGTATATAAGTCTAAGTGCTATTGCTATTTTCCACCCTCCCTCCCTCCCTCCCTCCCTCCCTCCCTGGTAGCACAAAGGTTAGAATGCAGCATTGCAGCGTAATTCTGCCCACTGTTAGCAGTTCGATCCTGACAGCTCAAGGTTGACTCCGCCTTGCCTCCTTCTGAGGTCAGTAAAATGAGGACCTAGATTGTTGGGGGCAATATAGTGACTCTGTAAACTGCTTAGAGAGGGCTGTAAAAGCACTATAAAGCGGTATATAAGTCTAAGTGCTATTGCTATTGTTAAATGCTAGAAGATGCCAAAAATGTAAGGGACGGTGATGAGTTAAGAGTCCACTCACCTCTTTTTCTCCACAAATGTGGCTGACGATGGAAGCAGAGGCTGGGCTGGAGGCTGGTCCCAGAACTGAGACTACCCCTTTGGGCAGAATCTGACACACTGCATGAAAAAGAAGAAGGGGGGGACAAAGGTTAGGGGGGAAGAAAACCAAAAACCCCTTCATTTTGCACAACCTAACCTTGCTGCGCCGTGCAAAATTATAGCCTTTGCAAGCTTCTATTGTACAACTTCTCTTTTTTTTCTTTCTGCCAATCATTTGGCAGAATAGTATAAAAGTATAAAAAGACTGGAGTTCGGAAGTGTAGAAGTTAGTGGGGGGGGGAGTCCTTATTCTAGTCTCGCTACCTGTCAGGCTCCAAAAAAAAGCCAGCAAGAAAGACAAGAGTTACTTCTAAGCAGTTTCCGTTATTGTTCCTCACCTGCAGACAGAAACCTTGCCCAACGAAAGGAAACTGCTTGAAGCATTCAAAATATGCTTTGAGAATTTCTGGGGATGAGTCGTCTTGACTCTCTTCCTCTCAGCCGAACTATCTAAACCAGAGGGTGTACAAACTTGGCAGCTGTAAAAGACCTGTGGACTTCAACTCCCAGAATTCCCCAGAATTCTGGGAGTTGAAGTCCACAGATCTTAAAAGTTGCCAAGCTTCGACACCAGTGGTGGGTTTCAATTTTTTTTACTACCGGTTCTGTGGGTGTGGCTTGGTAGGCATGGCATGGCTTGGTGGGCATGGCTTGGTAGGCGTTGCAGGGGAAGGATACTGTAAAACCTCCATTCCCACCCCACTCCAGGGGAAGTATACTGTAAAATCTCCATTCCCTTACCAATCCAGGGGAAGGTTACTGCAAAATCTCCATTTCTTCCCAATCAGCTGGGACTCGGGAGGCAGAGAATAGATGGGGGTGGGGCCAGTCAGAATTTTTACTACCAGTTCTGCGAACTACTCAAAATTTCCACTACTGGTTCTCCAGAACTGGTCAGAACCTGCTGAAACCCACCTCTGTTCGACACCCCTGATCTAAAGTTTGCTGTCTCTTGGTCTTCTGGAACAGCGGTCCCCAAACTTTTTAGCATCAGGGACCGGTGTCGTGGAAGACAATTTTTCCACGGACTCGGGATGTGGGGAAGGAGAACGCAACCTAGATCCTACACAAGTGCAGTTTACAGTAGGGTTCACTCACCCCACCACTCACCTCCACCCACCGCTCGCCTCCAGCTGTGCAGCCAGGTTCCTAACAGGCCACAGACTGGTCCACAGCCCAAGTTTGGGGAACCCTGCTCTTAAACGCAGCCCTCCCTTCTGGGAATCCAGACCACATTCCACCACACTGCCTCTGACCTTCATCAAATGGCCTAGACTGGCCTTCCAAGGATTCAAACGTTGATGCTGGCTTTCGGAGGCTCTTTTAGGAAAGGGCCCTGAAGGCCACACCTGCCCAGATTCGTAAACTCTGTGGCAAGGGGAGAACCTTCTTGTTTTTGACATGGCTCCTCCCTCTCGTGACAAAATGTTTCTTGTAGGCCCAGTCATGCAATGGAGAACCCAGAGGTTCATCACTCATAGACTCTAGAGATAAGGATGCTGTTCTTACAAGCAGGACTTTCCAACCGACAGGTTCAACACAACACACAGTTGCAATCCTGATGTGGTTTTTGTACAGTTAAGCCCACTTCGATGGATGGACAGAGCCAGCTCAACGTATTATTAATACTTTAGAATAGAATGACAGAGTTGGAAGGGACCTTGGAGGTCTTCTAGTCCAACCCACCACTTAGGCAGGAAACCCTACACCATTTCAGACAAAGGGTTGTCCAATCTCTTCTTAAAAACTTCCAGTGTTGGAGCATTCACAACTTCTGGAGGCAAGTTGTTCCACTGATTAATTGTTCTCACTGTCTGGAAATTTCTCCTTAGTTCTAAGCTGCTTCTCTCCTTTAGTTTCCACCCATTGCTTCTTATCCTGCCTTCAGGTACTTTGGAGAAGAGCTTGACTCCCTCTTCTTTGGAGCAGCCCCTGAGATACTGGAACACTGCTATCATGTCACCCCTCGTCCTTCTTTTCCTTCTTTTTTTATTATAACGGATATGGCTCCTTACAGTGGTCCCTCCTTAACTTCAAGAAGCTCCACCTTCTCAGCTTCCTGGTCTCATGAGTTGAGAAGACTATCCACGCCCTGCTTGAGGCACACCCAACGTACTGGTGTCGGTGGTCTCGTACTGGCTGTCCCGCTGCAGTTCGAAGATCTCCACCTCCACCCGGGCCTTGGCGGGCACTTCAATGATGCTGTTGATGTGTTCACGGGCCAAAGCTAAGGCAAGTCGCTCCCCACGGCCACACACAGTCTGGTCATCCAAAATGGCAGCTAGTCGTCGGACAGGAACCAATGATGGGTACATAAAAGAGGGAGAGAGGGAGGGAGAAAGGAAGGAAGGATGGATGGATCAGAGAGATAGAAGAAGGAAGGATGAGAAAAGGAAGGAGGGAGGGAGGGAGGAAAGAAGGATGGATGGATCAGAGATAGAAGAAGGAAGGATGAGAAAAGGAAGGAGGGAGGGAGGGAGGGAGGGAGGAAGGATGGATCAGAGAGATAGAAGAAGGAAGCTGTTCCCTTCGTCTGGCAACTCTGCGCATGCGCACACTGGGAACAGGCTCCAGCTGTTCGTCTGCCTCATTGATGTCTGACTCCGAAGGCAGTTGATAACTGGCATATGGCCCCCTCTCTGCCTCAAGACGCAGAGCCCTCATCAGAGCCTTCCCCAGACTCCAGGATCGGCCCAGGTTCCTCCCCAACCTCCTCACGGTCTGAATCAGCTGCCAGTTCCACTGGCGTGCCATGACACTACTCGAGCAGGAGACCCTACACCCTTTCAGACGAATGGCTCTCCGGCCTCTTGTTAAAAACCTCCAGTTATGGAGCCCCCACAACTTCCGGAGGCAAGCCATCCCACAAGAAAAGTCTTCTACTCACCCATGCGCAGAGAGGACAACAGCTCCAGGCTCTGGTGGGTGAAGCCGAGTATCAGCAGCAGCAGCAGCGCGGGCAAAGCCGGCATCTTCTACCCCTCCTCATGGAGAAAGTTCGGCCGTGGCCCCTGCGCTGCCACCTGCAAGCAGGACAGAGAGATGCCCCCCCCCTTGCATGAGTACCTGGAACACCTCTCGGTAGATGAGCACCTGACAACTGAAGGTGAATGACCTCATAGAAGGAAGGTCCTGGCGGTTGCAATTTGGTTCTTCTTGACATATTTGAAACCCAGGTAAAAAGCAGGCAATTTGCCGATTGGGAGAGCACGCAGCAAGATCAAGAAGGAGCTTGGGTTTATGGATGTTTTTAAAGGGTTTCCAAGAGGCAGCTCAACCCCCTGATCTTCAAATTTAGCTGAATCAAAGGAGATTGAGAATTGCCAACAATGCGCTGTCTCTCTCAGGGACCTTGCAAATTGGCTTTAGACCACAGGTTCATGCTTCGCTGTTTCCCCTGCATGCATAAAGCATCCTTAATTTCCCCCTACCGTTTATTGGTTCGTTACCTTTTTAATTAACCCAGGCAGAAATATAGGGTTATCCCCACCATCAGTGGTGGGTTTGTTTATATCCTGCCTTTATTATTTTTATACGTAACTCAAGGCGGTGAACTTACTTGCACCCCTTCCGCCTCCTTTTTCAGACAGCAAACAAACATTTAACCAATAGGCAGCAAAATGCTTGCTTGCTGTCTGAAAAAAGCCTAGGATAGTGGATGTGATTTCACTGAGCTAGGGCTGCAAGTTGAGAAACTTGGTTTATGTAGGAAAATACACAGTTGAAGAAAAATATACATATATATCGCCAAGATACTCTCAATCTTTCTCTCAAGATGTTATTAACATCTATTAACATCTGCTGCTTGCAATTACTGCAAGTTCGAATCCCACCAGGCTCAAGGTTGACTCAGCCTTCCATCCTTTCTAAGGTGGGTAAAATGAGGACCCAGATTGTGGGGGCAATAAGCTGACTTTGTATAAATATACAAAAGTATGAAGGCTATTGCTTAACGCACTGTAAGCCGCCCTGAGTCTCCGGAGAAGGGCGGCATATAAATCAAATAAAAATAAAAAAAAAATAAAATCTTACACGGGAAAAGACCCGAATACACCAAAATTTGCATATCTCTACCCGTGAAAATCTACGAAAACACACACACACACACAGATAGATATAGATATGTATACACACACACTCACATGTGTCTGTGTGTATATATGTATATGTATATATATGTGTGTGTGTATATGTGTGTGTGTGTGTGTGTGTATTATATGTGTGTGTCTGTATATGTATGTATGCAAGTGGAAGAACAAAAGAAAGCCTTTTATGTTTAAATTTTAAGAAGGGATGCTTTAATTTAAGACGAATGGGGACTGAGTCATCTGCCCGTAATGCTAAACTTGAGGTGACCTATAGTAAATATTTCGCTTGCTCCTTCCTGCAGGGTCTTCAGCCAAGTGCTGCCCCTCCACCCCCCCCCCACCCATTTCTGCCAGCATCACAGAGCATCCCCCCGCCTGCCATTATGCCCTTGGTTACCCAGTTGTACCTTCCCTGCCCTTCACTTCAGCACATCTTTCCTTTAGCTGTGAATCCTCATTGGACCTCCAGCAAAAAATAAGTAGATAAATCAAAGTGGTCCCATGGCCAAGTGCCAATCTTCCGCACAGCGCCTCCTAGTGGCCGCTCGCTCCAGCATTTCCCCTTTCTAAGCCTTAAGCATCCTTCCAACTGCTGATGCTGCAAAGGGGACACACACACACACACACACACACGGTCGCACATGACACCCGTCCTGCTTTGCGCTGAGTCAGCAACGCTCCCTTGTCCTAGTACTGTGTGTTCACCTTGAGCATTAATTTTTGTTTTCCATCCATCATCGGCAAACAGGAAGGAGGGGGCAAGATATCAATTTCTGCCTCTTTGGTCCCTTAGTCCAGGTGGGGCGGGGAAGAAGGACCAAAGCTTTAAAAAATAAAAATCAGGTCCTGCACTCTGAAATCTTACCTGGGAGGAGACCAAGCCCTTCAGAGAAGAGGTTAGCCCAGCCACAAAAGAGTAAAAGAATAAAAACCTCAACTAAGCCAGCTTAAACGCATCGCATGTCCCTGAATACAGATAGAGCTTGACTTACAACCCAAATTGGACGTGGTGATCTGTTTAACAACTGAAACTGCGGGCTCAATTACGGTCGTAAGTTGAGGACTACCTGGTTGGGACGAGAATACAGGTCATCCTCAATTTACAAGAGTTCATTTAGTGAACATTTGAAGTTACAACATCACTGAAAAAAAGTAACTTTGAACTGTAATTCACACTCACGACGGCTGCAGCAGTCCCACCGTCACGCGATTAAGATTCAGCCACTTGGCAACTGTGCGCCTCTGTGCATGCACTTTGCTTGTGTGCGTAGCTTGCACGCATGTGCGCGGCTTAGAAAACGTGGCTAAATAGGATGGCATACCGCCGGGGCAGTGGGGCGAGGGCAGGCCCTCCTGCAGGTTGCTACTACCGGTTCGCATGAACCGGTCTGAACCGGCTGAATACCGCCTCAGGCTGAAGGCCTTGCTTCTGGGTTTCCTGAGGGCTTCAAGCCATTTGTTAATGTGAGGGGCGGGGGGGAGTCTGTTTTCTTCTCCTCTGAGGTGCCATGACTGGATCCAGCGAGCCACAGAAACTGACACGGTGGCTTTTCCACCACTGGTACACCAGGCCCGGGGGGTGGGGGGAGAGGGAGGGGGGAAGCAGCATACAGCAAATTTTCTCTCCTCTGTGCAAGGCTGAACATTCAGGGGGACCAGCATGAAACGGATCTGCAAACAATGAGATGAGGAGGCTGACATTTGCACAACCATCCTTAGCTTAAAGGTGAGGTAAGGATTTCTGGATTGGGCTTTTTCCAAGGAAGACAAGCAGTCTGCAGAGGAGAAGGGGAATTGGAATTAGGAAGCCGAGAGGAAGGTGGGAGGCTCCTTTTTCCTAGAGCTGGTGAAGTTGGACCACGGATCGGGGTCTTTTCGCTGCCGTATGGATTTTTTGACAGCCCAGATTCTGGTAGCAGAATCTGTCGTTCTTCTTCTGTTGCTATTGCCAAAATTCTCTTTTCTCCTCTGGCCTTAGGGGAAGAAGCAGGCACTGCCGTTTGGGCGGAGAAAATGGTCCTTTCCGTGCTGCGGTCACAAAGGACGCCTCCCTGCATTCTGTCACAGAAAAAGGGGACCTGGAGTAGCTGCACATCCAAGCTAACTTGTCCCGCAAAAGATCAGGAGATGTTTCATGTCTTCTTCAATGCTCTCCCACTCCCCGCATCAATCCTATGGGCCTAGACTACAGATGGGCAACTATGGCCCCTTTACAACTTGTGGACTTCAACTCCCAGAATTCCCAAACGAGCATGGCTAGCTCAGGAATTCTGGGGGTTGAAGTCCACGGGGTCATAAAGAGGCCATCATTGCTCATTCCTGGTTGACTCAGGAATTCTGGGAGTTGAAGTCCACAGATCATAAAGAGGCCATCATTGCTCACTCCTGGTTAGCTCAGGAATTCTGGGAGTTGAAGTCCACAGGTTGTGAAGGGACCATAGTTACCTACCCCTAGCCTAGATGATTTATCAATGCTTAACAAAACTGGGAACCAATGACAGGAAAACAAAGGCCACATTTTGGAATCCAATACTACAGATAGTTGTCGACGTACGACCACAATGGCACCAAAAGTTCCATTGCTAAGCAAGACAACTGGTGAGTGAGTTGTGCCCCATGTTACGACCTTTTTGCCAGAGTTGTTAAGTGAATTGTGCGGTTGTTAAGTGAATCTGGCTTCCCCCATTGACTTCACTTGTCGGCAGCTGGCTGGGAAGGTTACAAATGGTGATCGCATGAACCTGGGACCTTTGAACTGGCATAAATACACAACAGTTGTCAAATGCCCAAATTTTGATCGCATTACCATGGGGATGCTGTAGTGGTCCCAAAGGTGAAAAACAGTCATAAGTCACTTTTTTCAATTCCGTTGTAAC
This sequence comes from Ptyas mucosa, assembly GCA_012654045.1. NCBI lineage: Eukaryota > Metazoa > Chordata > Lepidosauria > Squamata > Colubridae > Ptyas > Ptyas mucosa. The sequence continues at coordinate 4,163 of WNWU01019081.1, read as the reverse complement.
TTCAGCCACTAGACGATTGTTTGCAAGTCCTACCTCTGCTACTGTTCGAGGATTTGCAAGAATAATCTATATTCTGATTACCCAACGCCAGCTCCAATTAAGGATTGTGCCTCCCAGCAGGCATTAACACTGTTCAATAAATCCGTTCTCGAAAATGTGCCTCCAGAATTAATTAGAGATTCATTTTCACCACAGTCTCCGAACTGAATTCCAGAACCAACTTCCAGGAGTTTTCACACCGAGTCTTTTTTTTTCTTTTTTTCTTTTTTTTAAAAATGATTTCTTTCATTTGCATGCTGAGTGAAGATGAGCTCCTGGCGATGCCCATAACAGAGCTGGCATCCGCAGTTGGCATTTTTGGGCACTTGCCAAGGTGCGTTGCTCAGCAGGAGCCCACTATTAAATCTCACCCCCCCCCCCCCCGGGCCCCCCCCCCCTCAGCCCCTCAGCCCCACGGCTCTTCTGCTGTTTGATTTTGAGGCCTATCCACCTGGTCTTTTGAGTGAAAGAAAAAAGAGAGGGTGAAACCAGTTTGGTCTAAGTCCGTGATGGCGAACCTATGGCACGGGTGCCACAGATGGCACGCGGAGCCATATCTGTGGGCACACGAGTGTTGCCCTAGCTCAGCTGCAGCACACATGTGCGCATCGGCCAGCTGATTTTGGGGCCTTCCGGGCCCAGGAGAGGGGCCTCTGGAGGGCCTCTAGGGGTGTGTGGAAGGCCGTTTTCACCCTCCCCAGGCTCAAAGAAAGCCTCTAGAGCCTGGGGAGGGTGAAAAACAGGCCTACCAGGCCCATGGTAACCTTTTTGCCATCGCGTGACAAAAGTGAGGGGAGTGTGGGGCGCGCATGTGTGGGCGGGCGGGGCACGGGGGCTTTGAATTATGGGTGTGGGCACATGCACGAGTGACCCCCCCCCATGCTCCCCGTGCTTTTTGGCACACGATGGCAAAAAGGTTAGCCATCACTGGTCTAAGTGGTGAAGTTAGAAACAGGGAGACGGTGAGTTCTAGTCCGGACATAAGCATGAAAGGCGGCTAGGTGACTTTAGGCCAATCACGAGATGACGGCGAGTTCTAGACCCGCCTTAGCTGTGAAAGATGGATGGGTGAGTTGGGGTCCAATCACCAGGAGACCGTGACTTCTAGTCCCGCCTTAGCCAATAAAGATAGCTGGGTGATTTGAGCCCAGTCTCTCTTTCTCAGCTCAAAGCATCTCACAGGGTTTTTATTGTAGGCAAAAATAGGTGGAGGAAGGAGATATTCACTTCCTTGAATTATTCATAAAAATAATAAAGGCGGGACTTTAAAAAAAAAAATCTAAGTGCATCCAGTCATCTATCCTAACAGCATTTGCAGATCTATCCTAATAGAATTTTCAGGATGACTTACTATAATATGTTTAAAGCTACCTCAGCGAATTACCTTCCCCGATTCTGCCTACAACACTTTCCTTCCATCCCCAAAGTGCTGTCTTCAGGTTGATGGCAGCTGAGCTCTGTTATCTATCCACGAGACAGGTCAACAAAGACAAAATGGCAGCTGTTGTTGTTTGACACCTGTTGTTGTTTGACACCAACAACTTTGTTGTTGCCTTACACCTTTATTTATTTATTTATTGGTTCGATTTATATGCCGCCCTTCTCCGGAGACTCAGGGCGACTTACAATGCGTTAAGCAATTGCCTTCATACTTTTTTTGTATATACCTGCTTAGTAGGGCTTTCGCCCCCCCCCCCAAAAGCAGTGTTCTTTTTTTATACAAAGTCAGCTTATTGCCCCCACAATCCGGGTCCTCATTTTACCTACCTCGGAAGGATGGAAGGCTAAGTCAACCTTGAGCTTGGTGAGATTTGAACTTACAGTAATTGCAGGCACCTGGTGCTACTTAACAGCACTTTAATCTGCTGCGCCACCAAGGCTCTTTCACTGTGGAGTTTCAGCCACCCAACTACTGGCCATCCTCTTGACTGATACAAGTGGATGCAGCCCATAGCTGCCCTTGTCCCAAACATCTGAAAGCTAAGCCTTCAGAGAAGGCCTGGGATATTGCTGGTTGGTGAGGTCTCCCTGACCACGAGTGACCATGTGCAGAGTGCCTTTTCTATCAGTTTGTGGATGCCCCAAAATCTGAGAGAACACATGGTTGCCAGTTACCTCAGAGAGGCCGAGCGTATTGCCTGTCTTGGCATTATCTAGGACCAAAAGCTTTAACAGACAACAGTTACAGAGTTGGAAGGGATCTTTGAGGTCATCTAGTCCAACCCCCTGCTCACACACGAGACCTGTACTAGGGATTTGAACCACCGAACTGCCGACCTTTCTGATGGACAAGCTCAGTGTCTTAGCCACTGAGCCACTTAGTCAGTAAGGTGAGTTTAGACGAGGGGGTGTCCAACTATGGCAAGTTTTAAGACTTGTGGACTTTCAACGATGGCTGGGGAATTCTGGGAGTTGAAAGTCCACAAGTCTTAAAGTTGCCAAGGCTGGACACCACTGCTTTTAGACCAAGGCAATAAGGAGGGAACTGCTGTGAGCAACTTCTCCAGCCTGGCTCTCGACTAATGAGGAAAACAGCATCTTGGTACCACGTGACTACGGTTGCCAGGCAACAAGAAGCTGCTAACAAGGATGCCACGGTTGCTAGGCAAAGCCATCTGCAGTGCTGCGGCTCTTCCCAACTGAGTTGCCCCTTCTCTCCTCCAAGGGAAGGGAGTTCCTTCAAAGAACAGCAACTGGGCCCCACTACAAGGTTGGAGCAAGAGAGAAAGGTCAGCTCGTCCTCTTCTCCTTAGCTTTCCCACCCTGTGTCCACCAAGGAGTCCTGAAAATAGAGTAGAGTAGAGTAGAGTAGAGTAGAACAGAACAGAACAGAACAGAACAGAACAGAACAGAACAGAACAGAACAGGAATTCTTTATTGGCCAAGTGTGATTGGACACACAAGGAATTTGTCTTGGGTGCATATGTTCTCAGTGTAAAAGAAAAAATAAAATATGTTCATCAAGAATCATAAGATACGACACTTAGTGATAGTCATAGGATACTAAATAAGCAATCAAATCATACTAGGAAACAATAACAACAATGTAAGTTGTAAAGATACAAGCAACATGGATATAGCCATAAGTGGGAAGAGATAGGTACTAGTAAGGATGAGAGATTAATAGTAATACAGTCTTAGTAGTTAATTGGACAGTGTTGAGGGAATTAGTTGTTTAGCAGAGTGATGGCATTTGGGGGAAAACTGTCCTTGTGTCTTAGTTATTCTGGTGTGCAGTGCCCTATAGCATCGTTTTGAGGGTAGGAGTTGAAACAGTTTATGTCCAGGATGCGAGGGGTCTGTAGATATTTTCACAGCCCTCTTTTTGACTGGTGCAGTATACAGGTCCTCAATGGAAGGCAGGTTGGTAGCCGTTGTTTTTTCTGCAGTTCTAATTATCCTCTGAAGTCTCTGTCTGTCTTGTTAGGTTGCAGAGCCAAACCAGACAGTTACAGAGGTGCAGATGGCAGACTCAATAATTCCTCTGTAGAACTGAATCATCAGGTGATGATGGGGAAAAGAACTTTAGGTGTGATTCTGGACAGCCACTTGTCTGAAATGGGGTCTCCTGCTTGAGCAGGGTGTTGGACCATATGACCTCCAAAGTCCCTTCCAATTCTGTTATTCTATGTTCTTTTCTCTCATCAGCCTTCAAATTTGGTCCAAATTCTTTAAGTAGTTCTGGAGCTAAAGTTTAGTGGGAGTCAAGAGGATCCAAGGATCCCCCCTTTGCACACCTGAGGGATATCCGACTCTCGTCTGTGTTTGCAATGTGACCCAAACAGGTCATAACTCCTGAGATCATGAATAAGAAAGTTCTTGGTCTGAAAAGAGACGCAATATTCCAACAACTAACTCACACCTCACAATCTATAAAGATAAGAGTCAGTTTGATGTACGGGTTAAGGAGCTGGCCTAGAAACTGGGAGACTGTGAGTTCTAGTCTCTCAACTTACACATGAAAGCTAGCTGGATGAATTTGAGCTAGTCTCCAGGAGACTATGAGTTCTAGTCCTGCCTTAAGCAGCTGGAGGACTTAGGGCCAATCACTAGGCGACTGTGAGTTCTAGTCCCGCTTTAGGTATGAAAGCCTGTTGGGTGATTTGGGGCCAATCACCAAGAGA